>JAIUZE010001778.1:142861-162996 GCA_022085475.1 Heliosperma pusillum
GGTGCTAGTGCTTTTCATTTACCGTGAGAGATGTCGTCTTTGTGTCGTTGTGTTTGGATGGGTGATTACATGATTGATTATTCATGGTCATACCATTGACTTGGCATGGTTTGTTTGTCGAGTCTCAATCTTATCAAACTTATACCGCTAACGGTGAGATGTAAGCCCTAGTGAGCGTATTCGGTTGACTAAGAGTGTCTTCCCCGAGTCTATCTATAGCATGATGGTTACGGATTGGTACTTCATGAGCTCTTATCTCATATATATTGAATTGCCTATCTATCCTTATCGTATTTCACATATATATCTATATATGCATGCTTCTACTTTTGTATTTCCTTTTATGTACGTTTAATGTGATATGGATGGGAGAACCCGGCGTTACTCCCCACTGATTGTGGCGTTCATGTTTTTCATGGATGAACAGGTTGCTTGATTTGGATGGCTTTTTGCTTGTGATATTTTGGGTTCGGGTGTGAGCTAGCGGGCGTTGTCCCTGAAAGTTTCACCTCTAGACGATTTTAGCTAGTTTGCTAAACACTTTGACATTTATAACATTTTGAGAGACTTCGTCTCTTGGTTGTATTTATTTCACTTTAGTTTGTAATATTTGACACTCCTCGTTTACTTTTCTTGCATGTATAAAAGTTTTAAAAACTTCATATTTCCGCTATATAATTCACATGCTTGTATGTTTTATCTTTCCGCATTCGCGAGGGTTGTCACACAAAGGGTGCGTCGACGGTAAAGCTTGTTGACGGAGAAGGAACGCCGGGTCACGGCGAGGTTGTGTGTGTTGGTCGACGGCGAGTTTGGGTAGTCTGTCGACTTCTGGCTGGGTAAGGTGTGTCGACCGCGACAACGGGTTGATTTGTAGTCGGGGCTGGGACAAGGGTGGTCGGGGCTGGTGAGGGGTGGTAGGGTGTCGGTTGTGGCCTATAAATTTGGGTGATTTTTTTTATATTTTATTATTTTTAAATCTCATAATAATAATAATAATATTATTTATTATTATTATTATTATTATTATTATTATTATAAAATGAAGGGCACTGATGGACAAAAAAAGGTAAAGTGTGTAAGATTGAGTAAAATCGTGTGCGGGATTTATCAATTCCGATAAAAATATACTACGTAATTATCGTATTTTTTCATGCACCAATCTCAACCTATATTCTTTTCACTACAAATCTTCGATCTCATTCATTTTCTCATTTTTCATGGTGATTTTCCTATACAACTCTTCTATACACATTGTCCTTTTCACCTTTTTTTGTGTGAACTACATTCATTTTCGTTCATCTAAGACAATTTTTTTGTTAATTTTTTTCCTAGGTGAATATCGATCATCGTGTGGTTTATTATACTTCTCTAC
Organism: Heliosperma pusillum; assembly: GCA_022085475.1. Lineage (NCBI taxonomy): Eukaryota > Viridiplantae > Streptophyta > Magnoliopsida > Caryophyllales > Caryophyllaceae > Heliosperma > Heliosperma pusillum. The sequence continues at coordinate 144,237 of JAIUZE010001778.1, forward strand.
ATTCAATTAGATATATACCTAATCACTAAATCTTTTCATATTTATCCTTTATATACCACTTTTATCTATCTATTATATATTGCTCCTAAGTCACAAAACAACTTTTGCAAATATGTAGGTCTAAGACGCGTTCATGTTGCTCCAAATCATTTGTTTTCTATATTTTTTTCTCTCGATTTTACTTAAAAACGAAATTGTTGCTTTATCTTTTTTTTTTCAATTTCTTATTTCAAAATGGGTAGCATTTTTCATGAGTGTCATACAACGGGATGTCATACAGATTTATTTGAATGAATTTAATCACATTTTAATGCTACAAAGGAATGAGCATGACAATTTTGTGAAAACAAAAAATCTTATGAGATTTCAAGCATTTTCGCTATTTCGAATTGATCCATATTTTATCATTTAAAGATATTTATATATATCGCATATACAGACTTTCTCCGTAGTATGTTCAAACTATAAACACTTTACTACCCACTCTAATTACTACGACATTTTTTCTATTAATATTAAACCAAATCATATGTATAAATCAACTTGGATTATGTTGATTTTATGCATTTCCATAGTCCAAAAGTTCGAATCAGTCTTTAATGTAGGCTAGGTTGGGTTTAGATGTGACGATAATTATGAAAGGTATCAAATTGTGATAATTATTTTAATGTTCCTTTTCATTTGCTATTTCTACAACTGTGATCAATTACTGAATTACTCACTATGAAAAAAATATTCTTTCAGATCACTATTATAATCAAAGCATTACATACCAAGGTGTTATTATTTACGCTCTAACTAATTGAGCTGTTGCATAGGTTTTTTGTTATTTTTTTGTATTAGTAGATTAGTATTTATCATTCCCTCCCTATCACTCATTTGTTTAACTTGAATTAAAATACAGCTCACAAAGTATGTAAAAAGTAAAGAAATGATCAAGACAAATGAAGTAAAAATATTGCTCTAAGTGTTATTATCCATTGACGTCTTATTCATTGCTTCCCTCTACCTTTGATCTACATGACTACATGGATCAATGTTATCTTTTAAAACTTAAACCATGGGTGTGTAGATGTTTTCAAGACTTAAAATGAATAAGGGTCGTGAAATTTTTTTGTTACCTTACGTGATAGGTTGCAATGGCTATTCAACCAGTAGGATAAACTTTAAAGAATCGATTTTAAGAAAGATTTGTTATTATTATACAATTAATCTAATATAATGTCGCAAAAGTAAAATTATAAAATTATCCAAATCCTTTTTTTTCTAATATGCCCGTGCAATTTGCACGGGTCCTAAGCTAGTGATATATGAATAACAACATACTTTTAATTAAATAAATAAACCTCTTAGACCAAAATTAGAGTCGTCTTCACTATTTTCCCCATCCCGGTCATTTGCTAACCTTTTCCATTTTAAAGTCTAATTCATTTATCTACCTTTTTATATTAGAGAAGTCTAACTTTTAAAAAATAACTTAATCATCCAATGATACTATTGCCTAGCTGTCATCCATTAACCAAAACTATATATATAGTCCCCTTAATTTCCGTGATATTTTCGCAGTACGTTTTTTACTAATTTCAGTACTTTTTGTATCTTACTTTCCATTTGTCTACCCCTTACCAAAATATGTGAAACCTGATTCTCTCAATTGTTCACTTCTACCTCTTCACAAAATAAATCAACTTTTACAATTATTATCGATGATAAAAAAGTGTTGAACAAGTATTTATTCAACAATTGATTTATTATTAACGAAATTAATCATTCTCATTCTTTTGATGTTTTTTTTAATTAATTATGTTATTATGCTAAAGCTAATTAAGGGTATGTTTTAATTGATAATGGAGGGATGTCGGTTGTTGGTGGCGGCCTGACGCGTCAACGACAAGTGTGGTGGGCGTTGCCGGCAGAAGGGGCGGGATAGTGGTTACGGTTGTTGGCGAGGTTGCCTGGATAGGGGTCGGAGATAAAGGGAAGGAGAGGGGACACATCTGGGTTGCCGACGGTGAGACTGGGTTGCCGGTCATTAACTGGCGGTCAGTTGTTGGGCAGAGAGGGGAAGGGTGTTCACTGTTCAATGCCATGAAATGTACTACGTAGTACATTGTACTATTGTATCTATGAGAGAGATGAGAGGGGTGAGAAATGAGAGGGGTAAATTTATCATAAGCGTATTATAAAGAGTAAAATATGTACTGCGAAAATCAAGACCCATCACCTATTAACTAATTAATACTCCGTACATGTTTTGTAGGGAGTATGTAAAAGTAATTGTACGTGGACCGTGGTATACATCCACTACTCCTGGCCTATTTCTCTCGTGTAATATTAGCCATGCATATTTCTAAATATAGAGCTCAAACATATTTTTAATGTAAGCCATATTGTCTCAACTCTCAAGTACGTAGTCTTACTTTTGATTTCACAGTTATCAATATTGCACGGAGGGAATCAATGACGTGTAATCGCAAAATGCATATTATAAGGTGTGATCTTGATCAACTACTTGGGTTTAAAAAAAGAGAATACATATCCGAGAGACGAGAGTGAAGAACAAAAGACTACAATAAAAATGACCTCTTTTTTGCTATCTTTTACTAGGTTTGCGAAATAAGAAACGCACTTCCTCAACTTGACCTTTAAAAAGAAGCCAAATTTCTCAACTTGCGTATCTTTTTTTTTTTGGCGCGCATTGGATTTCTAGGACTAACGGTCACTAACTTGGTAATTGAACAATTAGTGAGGTAGGTAAGAACAGGAGTTGGTTCAACTAGGAAGAGCTTTTTTTTTACCCAACCGTAAGTTGAAGGTTCAATTCTTACCTACGATATAATGTACGTGTTCATTTGGAAAAAAAAACTGTTAGTGAGGTAGCGGTGAACCTGACAAACAGGTCATTCGGTTAAGTTTTGGATCGGGTTAAAAATGTTTGAATTAAATTGGGTTGACATTAGTTTCAATTCCAGTTCAATTTTTAGGTCGCGGTCATTTCAGTTAACAACTTGAATCGACTTTTAATTTGCTATTTTGACCTACCTTGATCACTACCAAAAGAGAAGTGATTTCTATACCAATCTAGTTGAGGGTATGTGGTTTAGGACTGAAATATTGGGGGAACATCTTGCTTAACTAAACGAGCTTCTTAGGTGGGTACATACATAAAAATAGACGGGGCCATTGAGGAAAAAACTAGATTAGGGTATGCACGTATTTAATCGCGGAATCCACACTCTTGCTTTTGCTTTGGAAGATCATTTGGTTCCTCTCGCCCCATTGAGTAAACTCTGGCGGTTAAAGTGCATCTAGCCCACATTTGTCGCCAGTAAGACCATCTCCATCCAACAAGCTTAAACAGTTTGTGCTTTAAGCTCAGCGACCTGCTGGTAACACCTTGCCAGACCAGAAGCTGCGCTGCTGCATTAGAGAAGAGGAATAAGGGCAACCAAAAAAAAGGTGTTGAACAGTTTCAGCATCCTCACAGGTATAACACACACCTGTTAGGTATCACCAACCCCCTATAACAGAGATTATCAATGATGACCAAATTAAAGATTTGTGAGCATCCAAAGTAGTGACAAATAAAAGCATGTCAAGGCATAATTGAGCTATCTAGAAGAGGTTTTATCCACTTCAGCCTAGGAGTAGCACCATGAAAAATATCATAAACCAACTCATGTTAAACTTACCAGATTTTGTGGCCTTCAACAAGAATCTGATAGCAGTCTGCTTGTTACCCACAACAGCTTTAAACCCATCCCTAATGGCTAGGATTTTCTTCCGGATGGTTGATTTGATAACAGTTATGTCCCAACAGTCTTCATTTGGGAAATAGTACAACCTACTCCAGGTGATCAAGTTGGTATCATGAGAAAAATATAGGTACGATTATTATGAAAACGGTTGGAATAATGCCTTGAATCAGTTTATTAGTTGCCACTTCGAGTGACAATGCGGGGGTCTAAACGGTATCTGTTAATCTGCTTGGGCTAGGTTTCTGTTTTGGGAACAACTTTCCTACATGGAGAGTTGGAGGAAGAGATATACATGACTCAGCCAGAGGGTTTCCAGGTTCCGGGAAAAGAAGATTACGTTTGCAGACTGAAAAATTCCTTATATGGGCTGAAACAGTCTCCTAGGCAGTGGTACAAGCGGTTTGACAGTTATATGATGAATATCGGCTATAATAGGCAGGTGTCCGTATGATTGCTCTGTATACTACAGTAAGGTTGCGAATGATTCATTCATCTATCTAGTCTTATATGTCGATGATATGCTAATAGCTGCAGAGAAAAGGTCTGATGTTCAGAAACTGAAGGGTCTCTTAAGTACTGAGTTTGAGATGAAAGACTTGGGTGCAACGAAGAAAATTCTGGGAATGGAGATCTTCAGAGATAGAAGCATGAAGAAGCTTTTCTTATCTCAGAAAGGCTATATTCAGAAGGTGTTGTCAAGATTTGGCATGTCTACAGCTAAATCCATAGATACTCCTAGTGCATCAAATGCACATCTGTCTGCTGCGTTTGCACCTAACTCAGTTGAATAAAAGGCATACATGTCTCGGGTTCCTTATGCTAATGCAGTGGGAAGTTTGATGTATGTTATGGTCTGTACTAGACCTGATCTAGCACAGTCTGTCAGTGTGGTGAGTCGATTTATGGGTGATCCAGGAAAAGAACATTGGCAAGCTGTGAAGAGGATCTTTAGGTACCTTAAGGGTACATCTGATGTTGGTCTGATTTATGGAGGTGATGCAGAGTGTTTAGTATCTGGGTATTCTGACTCAGATTATGTTAGAGATGTGGACAGTAGAAGATCCATGACTGGTTATGTTTTTCATCTTTGTGGTTCGGTTGTCAGTTGGAAGGCTATTTTGTAGCCTACAGTAACGTTGTCTACTACAGAAGCTGAGTATATGGCGTTGACATCAGCAGCTAAAGAGAGAATATGGTTGAAAGGGTTGATTAATGATCTGGGTCTACATCAAGATCAAGCTATTGTGTACTGTGACAGTCGCAGTGCAATCTGTCTTGCTAAAGATCAAGTCCATCATGAGAGAACTAAACACATTGATGTCAGGTATCATTTTCTAAGAAATGAGAAGAGGATTAAGGTGAACAAAGTGGGTACTACTGATAACTCACCTGACATGTTTACCAAGCTAGTTCCGCAGAGCAAGTTCGAACATTGTTTAAACTTGCTAAATATCCGAAGCATCTGATTGCCCTTAGGGGGCAATATCTGAAGGGGAAGGGAGAAGAGTTTCTTCTGGTACATATGGCGTCTATGGGGGTGCATCTGGTACATTTGTCTGGTTGAGAAAGAATTCAATTCAAGGTGGATATTTGTTGGAATAATGCCTTGAATCGGTTTAGTTGCCACTTCGAGTGACAATGCGGGGGTATGTTTTGGGCCTTTCTAGGTTTTCTGTATTAGGTCTTAGAGAGTAGTATATAAACTCTCTAAGCATAACCCTAACTGTTATGCTATCGTAACAATCTGGACTCTGAATCTGAAAACTCTGTAATACTCCTCAACATTAATAAAACTCTCCTCCCTTCTGCCCTGTGGACGTAGTTAACACACCGTTAGTGAACCACGTAAATCTGTGTGTTATCGTCTTTATTGTTCTTTATTTGTTCTTTCTCGTTTCTGTCATAACAACAACATTTACCAAATAAAAGTCATATATATTTTGAATCATGATCCATAATAAAAGGAGTACGAAAAAACTGCATAAAGGGGTACGATATAAGTGGTCTCTAGTGATCTCTCAATAACTTAGTCAGATACAGTCTCTCCAAAGTTTTTGTGATTATTTTAACCTCTTGACTTCAAGAGCTCATTTTACCTATCACTTAACATATATATATAATTCATAACCCAGCTAGTTTATAAATAATTGATTCCAAAATGGAAAATAACATGTCTATTTTTAAAACAAAATCTATCTAATCTAATATTTTCTTCATCACAGTCATTTATTTACCTATTCCAATTTTGTGCGCCTCACGCATTTGTTTATCTTTCTAATTTAGGAATGATTTTCATGAGTTATTTGATCCTCCATCTCATCTTGATTCACTTAGTTTGTCATACAACAACTATATCGACAAATGGTCTTGTCTCCTCTTCTTCAATTAATGACATTTGTTACTCTACATTTTTGACACGTGTCTTTCGTTAATTTTTTAATTGCACTAAATATTAGTTATTTAGATTTTAAAAAGTAAGTAAATTAAGAAAAATAATTAAATTATAGTAATAGTTCACCTTAAATTCGAAAGTATGCACCACTAGATAACTAATCGATTCAAGCAAAATATACAAGTTTGATAAAATTGTCGATACCAGTGAATTCAACTGTAAAAAATAGCGGGATTAGTCAAAATGACAATAATAACCGCGAGAGTAGGAAAGTAATAGTATTAACACGGCATGTAGTAAAAATAATAATATTAAAAACATAAGTAATGAATGTGTTTCATGATTTGGTCGATAAATTTCCATCTCATCATAATTTTAACATATATCATAGAAAACTATATCATATAACAATGTATGTAGGAGTTAGCCGCGTAAGGTCGGGCACTAAAACTAGTTAGCTAATTATTTACCGAACCAAAATAACCCAATTACATTATTATCCATTTAAAATAGTGTATGTGAACTAATTGTGGCGGGTTTGTGTCAAAAGACCTCGACCCTAATTCAACAAAAAATAAATTAATTCGTGTATGTATTCTGTTTTAAGATCTAATCAATGACTACCCGGTTTACGCGTACGTATTTAAACCTCTCATTTACCCGGCCAAGATAAACGGGGATGCTAACAACTCAGTTTTCGAGGTAGTATATATTATGTCGTCAGTCTCATAAGAATAACTAAGTTATATTATTAAGTGGAAAGACAAAATATACAGTTCGATACTCAATCCAAATACAAATCAACAAACAATGTAATGACTCGACCATTATCGCTAAGACTCAATAAGTCGTTTGCGTCTATGCGCACCATCATGAACCCAACAAGAATAAGCATCAATCACCTGCTAAGCTTCTAGACAACTACTCACTATTCGCCGGAAATATCAAATGGATCACGGTAAATTTACAAACATAGAAAGGTTTGTTTGCATGTACATAAACAATCTCATATACAATCACAATATAATCATCACACATATCCGGTGCCATCGCTAAGCATATCGACGATGCCATCAACAAGCACATTATCGTAACCACCAATCGCGGTGCCATAAACAAGTACACCGTACCGCCGTGTCCAGGACACGCCGTCATAGACACTATGAGCCTACCGCAGTTGGTCACCCCCAGACCTAGGTCATAACCACATGTCCACATGCACCGTCCCCTCCATGACGGAAGCCCTGAGGAGCGACCGATAGAGTCAAGGAGCGAGCCGGTCTCCTGCATATGCTCCATATAAACACCTCTGATACACCATATATCACAGAGACATATCAATCAAGAATATACACATAAACTAAGTATGAAATCGTATCTTTTAGTAATTCAAGCATAAGAATCAACGGTAATACCAATCCAAGCATAAGAATCAACCATCAATAGCAAAACCAAGAATAATAATGTCATCATTGTAATACTGCATGCGTGGAGTAGCCCTTTGAAGAGGTCCATTGAGAGGCTAAAATGACCGGTGCTTAAAGGGATTGAAAGTAATACTTATATCAATAAAGTGTATGTACTTTCTTTTCTGCTTATCCATACAAAAGAACTTCACAGTTATGGTGGTGCTTGGCTGACAGTAGTCTTAGGATGAGCGACCTCCTGAAAAGTTCCCGGGATGCGCATGAGTAGAGCTGGATAATTGTGCGGGCGAGACCGGCCCACACTGGCCCGCCCCGCCCCGTCCCACCGGGATGTATCTTCTATGGCCCGCTGTCCCACTATGATGGCCTGCCCAACCCGCTCCCCCAAACAGGGCCGGTCCTGGGCTCAATTCTCCCCGGCCCACACCCCCAGCCCGCCCAGCCCATACACTGACCCGCACCCATTTTTAGTCATTTTTTTCCCAAGCGGGCCGGTACAGGGCCACCAAATCCCCAGCCCGACCCGGTCCAACCCGCACCCCTCTGGCCCACAGTGCGGGCTCAGGATCCCTCTCCCACAGCCCGACCCACTGTCCAGCTCTACGCATGAGTGAGAACAAAATGCGCTGGAAAAGACCTGTGTTGATATGTGGGTCATGTATATAACTTGACGAGCTACCGTGAATGACCGCAAACCGGGTAGCAACACACCCATACTAATCATTCATAATACTGTAGCAAATAAGCAAATTCAAGCCATAAATCCAACCTAGAAGCTACATTAAAAATATATGTCACCATAATGTTGTCTCTAAAGGGACTTTGAGAGTTAACTAGCAAATGAATAAATGTGATTAATTTCTTGCTTCATTCTCATCCCAATTCATCGATGATTAGGCTACCTGAAAGAGTATATCTTCAAATTTAAACGAAGTAGCACCACTTTATTGTTAAAATGATTCCAAAATAACACCATTTTCCATAACTCTCTCTTAATAGGTTACTTTCACCTCACCTTAATTTCCCCTTTCTTCTAATCCTTTCCAATCATCATACAAAACCAACCAATTCAAGCTACTTATACTTTGCCGTGTCCAAGAGTGACTTTTAACCATTTTTGGTTATGTTTTATTAAAAAGTAATTATCTCTAACACGTACGGGTAATAAATGTACTTGACTATCTAATCACTTCTGATGAAGAAATCATAGAAGGTGACGACATATTATGATGATCTCGTAAATTCCTCGTCAAAGAAATTAAGAAACTTATACATAAATTAAATGATTATGTGTTGATCTAATTTATATTAAATCTCGACGCAACATCACAAGTTATAAATATTTTGAAAGTTATTGCGTAGTATTTTTGGACTATGTCAAGTTGTCAACCATATTTGTGACGCGACAATAAAAAATTCTGATTCATACGGATAACTCTGAAACAAAGATTTAATACCGTGTTGCTACCCGCAATACTTTTGCTTTACTTTTGTCTAACATCCTAAATCTAAGTAAATGTAATGCTTCATTCGCATTAGTATGTACTCCGTAGTAGTATAAGACTATAAGCTAAGTAACTAAAACCCTATTTAGTTCTTTAGTCAACTATTTTTATTTGGGAATAATGAATATTTTACATTTAAGGGTAGTTAGTTAAAAGTAAAAAAAAGTTGAAACATATACACAATAGAAGAAACGATGAGTTGGAAAGGTTTTATTGACTTGGTGGGACACATCGAAAGATAAAAAAAAGTGGGTCCAGTTGGTCCAAGTCGGTGAAACCCTAACCAGCTGTGGGCAGTAAATTAACAACTAGGAAAATATACTAAAATGTGAATATATAGTGATTATAACCAAAGATAGTTATATTGAGCAGAAATATTAAAAGTTAGAAATGAAAGAAAACCCTAAAATTGGCAGATTTATTAAGGTGTAGGTGCATGCCAGGGAAGGGATTACGTAAAAAAGTTTCATTGAGTGGAGCAACTTGAAAATAAAAGAAAGCACATATATATCTATAGCTAAATAATTATTTATCATTTTCTTGCCTCAAATAAAAATAAATAGAATAGTATATTAGTTATCATTATAAATAAACTAGTCATGAGAAGGATTTAATATGCATATGAAAAGAAATTATTATATTTCTTATTATATTTAATACCAAATTCTGAGAAGTTATTATGAAAGTCAAGTAATGTTTGATGCCAAAACTCAATTATACCTCTATAATAAACCTCGTTTGATAACTAGTTAAACAAATTGGGAACAATATACGGTATTGTGTCATTTATATGGTACTTATAAACTCAGTATCAACGTATTCATATACAACAATTGTATTAAGAAAATATCACGCATATTCATAGTATAGAACGTAATAGTATACGGTGGCAGGTCTTATATATGGTTAACGATAAGGGGGCGCGCTTTAAGCTATTGACTTCGTGTATACTTATTTAATATAAATGTTAAATGATAATTTTACACTGAAATACGGTCGAGTCTGCTCGCGGCATAACTAAACTCCTCCCCCTAATAGTATATACAAGTATAATAATACTGAAGTTCAGGATTATCAAGTGTCGTATTATTATTATCTTCCATAGGCAAAATTTGTCACCACAAAAATGTCTAGGTGATTCATTGGTTCTTCCTTCTCTTAGTTCACTTTAATAACACTATTATTGCATGCAAAAGTTATGTTTTTTATATCATCACTTTTTCTCCACTATATATAGAGCTCTAGCCACCTCAATCTAACTCGTCAAAAAATCATTTCTCAAGCATCTAGAGAGTAAAAAAATAAAAAAACATATCTAAGTCTTAGAGGTTTTTTTAATCAAAATCACAATAATTTAAACATGACTACTTTTGCTCACTTCTTTGAAAACCTTCCATGGGTTAATATCTTTGGTTTTCTAGGTAACACTTAATTTTGAATCATTCTTAGTTATTATAGTTATTAATTTATTATATAGTTGCTCTATTCTAATCCCATCATTATTTTTCCATCTCAAATGATTACATATTTTTCTTAATTAATACAAATGTATGCATGAATTTTATCAACTATATATTAGAGTATTAGGGCACACGTTCAATTTTAATAGGATAGCTAGCTAATAATGATACAAAATACCACATTTAAGTGCGTCAAAAAAGAGTCCTACAAGTATGCACTAGTAATTTATTTATTAACACTTTTACTTGCAATCATTGATTATAACCTGATAACAACATAAGATAATGCACTCATGGAATATAATTAATGAAGTTAATCATAAAATCCATTTACTCTTTTAACTAATAATTTATTAATTATCTCCTTTTTTTTTTTTATGTTTGTCTACACATAGGTAACATGATATCCTTTGCGGTCTTCCTTTCTCCAATGTAAGTATTAACATTTATACGTCTTACATGATTTCTAATTAAGTATTGAATTATCATAAATTTTTGTTTATAACCGTTGTAAATCAGAATAATTTACAACAAGAGTGTAAAAACATCTAAACTAACACTTTTTCTAGTAGTGATGAGATGATACACCCTTCGTTATAATTTACAACGGTTATAAGCAAAACTAATTAATTAAATTATTATTAAGGGAATTAACATTATTTATTTGTGGTTTTTTTTTGTAGCCCAACATTTTATAGAATATACAAAAAGAAATCAACAGAGGAATTTCAAAGTATCCCTTATGTTGTGGCATTCTTCAGTGCAATGCTTTGGTTGTTTTACGCCTACATCAAAACTGATGTGATCTTCCTTGTTACAATCAACTCATTTGGCGTCTTTATTGAAACTATCTACCTTACCTTATTTCTTACCTACGCCAACAAGCAAACTAGGGTATGTAGTATCTACAACTATATTTCGTCTTGTACAAGAATTTGTGAATATGTTATTATCAGCTTAGATATATTTCGATAAAAATACAGTATTAATTTGAGTTTATATACCAACTACTATAGGTCAACACTATGAAGATGCTCTTCCTATTCAATGTGTTTGGGTTTGGTGTGATAGTCTTCTTTACAATGGTGATAGCCAAGACTACTACTGTTCGTCTCATCATTCTTGGATGGATATGTCTTGTTTTCTCATTGTGCGTCTTCGTGGCTCCGCTTGGCGTCATGGTAAGAACGTAACCTCACATATAAAGCCTTCTAGTATATAAGATCGAGAACTACACTACCTCTGATTCAACAAATTCTTTACACTTTTATTCATTTATGAGAAGTATTATAAATAAATTAAAATGTAATAAGGACTCTGTTCAGTCGGGGGAGTATTTATTAATGATGCGAGATCATAATTCCGTACCACCATAGTCACATCTTTTGTCATATTAATTGTCTAAATCTCACTTTAAAAAACATGTGTGGATGTTATAATTAACAACATAAATCTCATACTTCGTATATTATCTGATATTACAATACTTATTAAGTTTTATGGTATATTTACGATATTAATTATTTATATGAACTTTGTTTAACAGAGGAAAGTGATTAGAACCAGGAGTGTGAAGTACATGCCATTCTTCCTTTCATTCTTCCTCACTATAAGTGCGATTGTATGGTTCTTCTATGGCCTTTGCAAACATGATTACTATGTTGCGGTAAGGATAAATTTCTTAAGAAAATAATAACATAAATTCAACTTCAATAATTAACCAAAACCTAACATATTATTCCAATTGTATGTGTTCTTATAGGTACCAAACATCCTCGGATTCAGCTTCGGAATACTTCAAATGATCCTCTATGGCATCTACCGGAACGCAAAGCCGATTGAGGAGCTTCCCATAGGGAAAAAAGACATATCAAACGACGAAATCATCCTTGAACCCGTGAAAACTCACCCAAAAACCGCTCCTACTGATGATGGTGTTTTCGCGATTGAAATCCCGAACTTTAGCATAATTAATGTTCCTAATCATGTTAATAACGATGAAGAAGATGAGACAATGGATGAAAAGATTAGGAAGAAGATTGGATTGAGTCATACTCCACCAACAATAGCAGTTGCTGTCTAAGGATATATGAATTTTGCATGGAGTATGGAATTGTACGTCTATGTAAAGTTCATGTATTGCTTTCATGCATATCATGGAGGGTTGAGTAAACAACTACGTACTCTCTTTATTTCCATTACTTTAGGGTATATCTCCATATCCTAAGGTCCCATCTCCTTAAACTTTTTTCTTTCTTTTTTCGAATTAATTTGGGCTAGATGATTAAATATGTGTAATTTTGTCGCAATCATATTATTAGATTTCAAGCTCTTGATCGATCAATAAGATCTGTATTTTGTACTCCTTATATTTCTTAACTTAAAATCTCAAAATATAATGCAATTTTATTTCCTGAACACAAATTTACAGGTTGTATTATTGTAAACATAATTTATAGGATCTTGATTAAAGCGATAATTACTGAAAGGTACTTACGTGGTGCAGCCATCAGATCTGATAATAAAGTTACTTGAGAAAGATAAATAATAAACCCTTATTGCTTTGCCTTTTCCTACCTTCCTTATTCTCTAATTCACTTTCTTTCTTGTGTGTTGCTGATATGAATGAATTAGGTTAAAGCACAAACAGGTGTACTTATATAGAGAGGTGGCAGGAGGGGCTTTATGGAATAAGTAGTCAGTTATGTAAATAGCCTGTAACTATTTACCATAATCTACTTAAACTAGGACTCCTAATAAAAACCCGAAACAATATATTTAACCATTATTTAATTAAGGCAACTAATATCAGTAATTAGGTCCACACAATAGAGAATTAAATATTAATATAATAATAATTCTTACATTCTCCCACTTGGACCATATTACTGATTAAAACATAATGTCACACTTAATTGTAACATAAGGCGCGTAGACGGTTAAATGAATACATAATGGGTTTATCTTAATTACCCTGATCATCCCTGAACAACTGGTTGAGTCATGGCGGAGACACTACTATAAAAGAGAAGTGGTCCTTCCATGTACTACGGACCAATCACTTAGAATAATCAGTCTGGACAAGGAGCAAACATAATCCCCAAATAATGTCCTTGAGGAAAAGGACTAATTCTGTTAATCGTGCAACAATAATGTATACAATAACAATAATACGATACAGAAAAATGTTCGGAAATCATCATCATAATAAAACATAAATCGATTAATCAAAACATAAGTGTCATTATTACAAAGCACTAGCATGATCCATACATAAAAGAAAAGCCTTAATGATTATCCTCCAGACCCATATCAATAGCATGCTTCAAAAATGTCTTTGGAGGTAATCCCTTAGTTAAAGGATCTGCTATATTAGCACTAGTATTAATGTGCTCAATTGACACAGTGTTTTTCCGAACTTCCTCCTTAACTGACAAGTATTTCATTTCCATGTGCTTTATTCCTTTAGAATACTTGTCATTCTTCGAAAAGAAGACAGCTGCGGCATTATCACAATAAATTCTCAATGGCCTTGCAACAGAATTCATAATGCTAAGCCCTGAGAAAAAATTCCGCAACCATAAAGCTTGAATAGTAGCCTCAAAGCACGCTACAAACTCAGCTTCCATAGTGGACGAGGCAATAATTGTTTGTTTAGCACTTTTCCAGGAGATTGCTCCCCCAGCTAAAACAAACACATAACCAAAAGTGCTTTTCCTTGAGTCCACGCATCCTCCAAAATCTGAGTCAGCATATCCAAGAACCTCGAGCTGATCAGTATGTCTATAAGTGAGCATTTTGTCCCTTGTTCCCTTTAAGTACCTTAAAACTTCTTAGCCGCACTCCAATGACCCATTCCAGGATTGGACTGATATCGACCCAACATACCTACTGCAAAACTTATGTCAGGTCTTGTACAGACCTGCGCATACATTAAGCTTCCAACCAGAGATGCATAAGGAAAGTTTTTCATGGTATTTCGTTCTAGCTCAGTCTTAGGACACATACTTAGACTGAACTTATCCCCTTTCTGAATAGGAACATCATTGGGATTACATTGTACCATGTTAAACCTTTCTAAAACTTTACTGATATAGGCTTTCTGAGACAACCCTAATGTCCTTTGTGATCTGTCTTGAGATATTTCCACCCCGATCACATAGGACGCCTCTCCCATATCTTTCATCTCAAAGTTGCTTGATAGGAAATCTTTAGTTTGACGTAATAGTCCCAAATCACTGCTTGCTATAAGTATGTCATCGACATATAAGACCAAAAATGCAAACTTACTCCCACTGATCTTCAGGTATATACACTGATCAACAGTGTTTTTCTTGAAAACCCAAAAAGGTAATGGTATTATGGAACTTAATATACCATTGTCGAGAAGCTTGCTTAAGTCCATAAATGGACTTCTTTAATATACAGACTTTGTCCTCTTTGCCATCAATAATGAAGCCTTCAGGCTGAGCCATGTAGACTTCTTCTTCCAAACTCCCATTCAAGAATGCCGTTTTCACATCCATTTGATGTAGCTCTAAATCAAAATGAGCTACAAAAGCTAAAATGATCCGTAATGAATCCTTCTTCGAAACTGGAGAGAAGGTTTCATTATAATCAATGCCTTCTTTCTGATTAAAGCCTTTAGCTACCAGTCTGGCTTTATGTCGTTCAATATTACCTGAGGAGTCGCGCTTGGTCTTAAAGACCCACTTGCAGCCGACAGCCTTATGACCTACTGGTAAATTGACCAACTCCCAGACCTCCTTCTTAGCCATAGACTCCATTTCTTCTTTCATGGCATTAATCCATTTATCGGAATCATTACAATTCATAGCTTGTGAAAACGTAACCGGATCATTATCAATACTAATGTCAAATTCACATTGTTGTAGATACACATAGTCATCTGAAGTAGTTGGCTTTCTAGGTCGTGTGGACCTTCTTAATACTATTTCAGGGGCTGTATCAACAACTTCAGTGGCAATGTTATCATTCGGGAGTGAAGGGTCATCAACGTTAGGTTCCACAATATTGACTGGGTCAACATTATCATTATGTGGAACATCATCAATTGAAATTGGGGGCAAGGAAGCTGGAATTGCCACCCTAACTTCATTGACTATGACATCCCTTACCTGATCACTCCCACTAACTTCGCCATTCTCAAGGAATTTGGCATTTCCGGTTTCTACAATTCGTGTTCTGTGTGTAGGACAGTAAAACCTATACCCTTTAGACTTTTCTGGATAACCGATAAAGAACCCACTAATGGTTCTTTGATCGAGTTTCCTTTCATGTGGATTATAAATGCGTGCCTCTGCTGGGCATCCCCATACATGCAAATGTTGAAGACTTGGTTTCCACCCTTTCCACAGTTCAAATGGTGTCTTTGAAACTGCCTTACTGGGAACACGGTTTCCAACATACACAGCAGTCATAAGGGCATGCATCCACAACTTTATGGGTAAGTTGGTATTACTCATCATTGTCCTCACAACCTCTAATAGGGTTCGATTACGCCTCTCAGCTACACCATTCATCCATGGAGAACCAGGATTTGTGTACTGAGGGACAATACCTAAACTTTCAAGGAGTTTTGCAAAGGGACCAGGATGTTGTCCTGATTCATCATATTTGCCATAATATTCACCACCTCTATCTGACCTTATGATTTTCACTTTCTTTCCCAATTGCCTTTCAACCTCCTTAATGTAAACCTCTAAGGCGTTTACTGATTGAGATTTTTCCTGCAAAAGGTAAAGGTAACAATAACGTGAATAATCATCGATAAATGTGATGAAATATTTCTCTCCGCTCATGGAGGGAACATCAAAAGGACCACAAATGTCTGTATGTATAATTTCTAATAACGCAGTGCTTCTTGTGGACTCTTTCTTGGTGTGTTTGGTTTGCTTACCTTTAATGCATTCCACACACGTCCCAAAATCAGTAAAATCAAGAGAAGGTAACATATTGTCTTTAACCAATATGTTCATTCTTTCTCTTGAAATATGGGCCAAACGTTTATGCCACAAGAAGGAGGAACTTTCATTAGATCTTCCACGTTTCGAACCAACATTATTATGCAGAGAAACATTATGAGAAACACAAAGAGATTCTGAAAACAATTTATCTAAATAAATACGATATAATCCGTTTTCTAAAATCCCAGAACCAACATAAATATTGTCTCGATACATACTGAAACAACCTTGTCCAAAACATAATTTAAAACCATTATTATCTAACTTAGAAACTGAAATTAAATTGCGTCCGAAGGAGGGAACATAAACTGTATCCTCCAAAATCAACTTAAATCCAGTGCTTAATTCAAAGCTAAATCTTCCAATGGCTTCTACTGAGGCTTTTTCTTTATTCCCTATGTATAAGGAGGCCTCATTTGGATTTATGGTTCTTGTCATAAGGAATCCCTGCAAGGAATTCGAAATGTGTACATTAGAGCCTGTATCTAGCCACCAAGTGTTAGAAGGAACTTCAACATAATTTGATTCGAAACATACTAAAGCCAAAGGCTTACCCTTCTTGTCGAACCAATTCTTACGCTTTATGCAGTCTTGCTGAAAGTGCCCAGGTTTTCTACAGAAAAAGCAACTTTCCTGCTTCTTAATTTCCTTCTTAACGCCAGATGCAGACGGTTTATCAGAAGGGCTTGGCTTAATGCCCTTCATGTTTCCAAACTTACCTTTAGATTTCCCGCTTGCATGATGCACATGATGTGCCTGGGGTAAACCACCATTCTTACTTGAGACATCAGCCTCATCTTTCTGTTTGATTCTTGCTGCTTCTTGAACCAGTTTATTGGTCAATTCATTACCACTCCAAATTTCTTTAACGGTGTTGTAATGAAGGTGAAAAGCATCAAACTTATCTGGCAGAGAGTTGATTATAAACTGGGCAAGGAACGGATCCTCAACTTTCATGCCCAGTTTTCCCAACTTAGCTGCCAGATTCGTCATATGCAGCACCTGTTGCTGCATGGTGGTAACATTCTCATTATACTTAGCAGTGGTAAGTTCAGACATAAGTCTTCCAGCTACCGCTTTATCGGTAGTCTGAAAGCGTTCCTTAATGATTTCCATATACTTACTGGCTGTAGTACAGCCTGTCTCCGAAATGGAGGACTTAATATTTTGTGCAGTGGTAAGTCGTAAAAATTTTAAGCAAAGACTGTCACATTTCTTCCACCAGTTATACTCATCAAGTACCTCTTTACTCGCATCTTCAGCTGGTTCAGCAGGAGCTGTTCCAGTAAGCACCAGATCAAGTTCAAGAATACCTAAATAGAACTCGAGATGCTCCTTCCATTCAGAGTAATTAGTACCATCAAGTTGTGGTACTGCTTGGACACAGTTATTGAGGGAGCTTTGCAACGGTACTGCATTATGAACAATGCTCATAACATTAGGCTTTGAGTTTATCACACAATAGCAATTATGACTAAGACTTGAAACTTAAATGAGTAGCTTATAAACATTCATTAGGCAATGTGTAGTATCTGTGGACAACCTACGCATGCTTAATTACATAATCAAGAATACTCTCTTTATTGGGTGCTTTACTTTAATGTCAGGTTACCTGTGGGTAAAACCTTAATACGAGTTATTTCACCCCATTAGATGCTTAGTCGGATATTCACTACATAATTTGAGTCCACTGTGGTGAACATCAACATAATGTGAGTGCCCAATTTAAATACATTATGAGATCTTACCGCGTACGAGATGAATTCACTGTGGTGAATTTCAACACGTCATAATGCGGAGGTCTCCTTTAATCGATACATAAGATATAATTAATGTATAACAGTTATATATAATAAGAATGTACGCTAAATAAATTAATTCTATAAGCATAACGACATAATATTATACAAGCATACAATAAAAACAACCAATAAGTATCGAAACAGCACGGAAAACCTCGACCGAGTAATACAGTAGCTCGATCGAGAACAAAATAAACAGAACCACTCGATCGAGTATTTCATTAGCTCGATCGAGCAACAGCAAATCAGAAAACCCTCGATCGAGTAAGCAGTAATCTCGATCGAGCAACAACAAGGCAATAAAGTCTCGATCGAGTAAAAGTGAGCTCGATCGAGCAACAGGAAAGCAGAAAAGCCTCGATCAAGGAAAACAGTAGCTCGATCGAGCAACAACAAGAGTAAACCTCCTCGATCGAGTGAAGCTTTAGC
>JAIUZE010001780.1:0-20306 GCA_022085475.1 Heliosperma pusillum
CGCCCAAAAGTTTTCAACCCATTTACCTCATTAACAACACCACGTGAACTTTGTGGTGGGATAGGGCATGTACCTAAACGATGTGGGAACAAACTCACACCCTTAAACCCTTTCCACCCACAATTTCGCCAAACTCAACCCACTACTACACCTCATACAATTCCACACTCATCCTTTCAAAATGTCCCAAATCCAAAATCCAATTTCATCAATATGTCAATCGACATGTGTGAACCTACTTCCCTAGATGCTTCCCATTATTGTTAATTCATCATTTGCTTTATTGTTTTCATTTTAGTTTGCTTTCATTTTGTTTTTATTTATGTTCTTTATTAGTTTAGAATTCAAAACCCCAAAACCCAGAAAATCGTTAGATAAAACTCAATTGTGAGACGATTCACAATCCATAGGAAATACCATCTCCCTGAGGATCAACCCCTACTTCCCTAATTACATTAAATTTTTATTAGCCTAGTCTGGGTAAATTATCTTTGTATTGGGCTTGCGACAGGCCCGATCAGGCATGTACCCCAACGATGTGGGAACAAACTCACACCCTTAAACCCTTTCCACCCACAATTTCGCCAAACTCAACCCACTACTACACCTCATACAATTCCACACTCATCCTTTCAAAATGATCAATTTGTAGCTAAAGTAGATGTCAAGTTAAGGGAAGTAACCCAAACCCAACATAACATGTACTCATACTTCTTTTCTAGCTTAAACTCACTTAAATCAACCATTTTGTCTCTCCAAAAGAGAGTAGAGGAGTTGACCCCGTCGAGTTCTAGTCAAAACACCCAAGGGAGTGAAGCACCATCGATTGTCACAATTGACATGATTAGTGACAAGCCTTGTGATCATCCTCTTGGGAATGGAGAGAGTAAGGAGCCTATCTTTAGGTTACCCCATGAACTTTGCAACAATCCAACACTAGCCTGACCAACCAAAGTCCCTACACATGAGGAGACATCCCGTCTCGAAGGTTTGATCATGACATTAATAAAAGCTCAAGGGAGATTAGAAGAGAGAGTTGTTGAAACGACAAAAGCAAATGATGAAGCTTTCTCAAGGTTGGAGGCGAGGATTGGCAAGATATCTAGAGAAAAAGAAGCAACCAAGGATTATTACAAGGAACCTACCCTTGAATAAGGGAAGATTCTCATTCCTTCCAAACTTAAAGACCCAGGTTGTTTCAACATTTCTTTCACGATGTGTTTTCATAAGGTCAAAAGTGCATTGTGTGATTTAGGAGCCGCTATTAGCGTCATGCCTTTTTCCATCTATCATGACCGTTGTCCAATACAAATGAAGTTTACTACTACAAGCCTTCAACTAGCCGATGGATCTATGCATACTCCGGCAGGAATTGTGGAAGATGTCCCAATACGGATTGGATACTTCCTCATCCCCGTCGATTTTTATGTCATATTTTCAAAGAAAGAAAGGGATGACTATACTATATTAGGAAGACCCTTCCTAAATACGGTTGGAGCTTGTATAGATGTGAAAGGAGAGAAGATCACATTTGAAATAGATGGATCAAGTGCCACATTTGATAAAAAGGGGAATGTGTTGAGCGTTGGAGATGGCGACCTCGAAGCTTTCAAAGCTTAGGAAGCATGTTTAGAATGAGATTGCCATGGGTGTTGGCAAAAGGTAAATGAAAAATTTAAGGACGAATCCAGCTACATGGAGCTCAAAACCCTTCATAAGGCTTAAGGAGGGATAGCAAAACAAAGTCTAGCATGACTTAAAAATGCGCTTGTCGGGAGGTAACCCGTCTTTTTCTTTACTTTTTTATTTATGCATTTTTTTTATTCCACTTATTAGACAATGATTTGGACTATTTTATTTGGACTATTTTTGGATTTTGTGTTGTAATAGTTAGGAACAATTTTTTGTTTTACTTGTTACTATGCCTGTTTAGTTGATAGTTTTTCATACTTAGAATCGGAGGACTTATTGAGACAAGAAGGAGCTATCCTTGGCCCAAGTTGTCAAGATTACTAAGGTTAGTAAGTATGTTCAAAGACATAGCCAAAAGGTAAGGGCAAGTGGCAAAGAAAAAAGAAACAAAAAGAAAGTGGTTCACCCGTCGTTTAAAGGAAGCCACAAGACCAATGAAGTGGGAAGAGATTGTTATCGCTTTTCACCGTAGGTTTAGAACCAATTTGTCAAACCTATCAATTAAATCACAAAAAGAAAGTGGGGAAGGTTCACAAGCTAATGGGAGAGAGAGAGAAAGAAAACTCGAGTGGAAACTTCAAATGATGTTGACACTACAATTTCCTTAGCCTGTCCCGTTCAAGCAAAAGAAACCACCCCAAAAAGCACTTTATATCGCCCAAAAGTTTTCAATCCATTTACCACATTAACAACACCATGTGAACTTTGTGGTGGGATAGGGCATTGATAAGTGAATATTTGTATGGTTTTAACCCCCAATTTAGCTCGGTTTTGTATGTCATTTGTGCTTTGTTAAGCCATTTTGTGAGCTAATATCGTCTTCTAGGCGAATTCCTGTGTTCTAACCTGTTTTGTAGGGAAAGTGACGTTTCTACGCCCTTTTTCTATATTCCCGAGCATTTTCCTAGAACCCGACGATTTGAAGAAGAAAGCTTGACCAAGTGAAAGGCATTTCGAGAAGGTTCACTAATTTGAAAGAGAGGAGTAAAGACAGTTTCGTAGTTGTCGGAAGATCAATCAATTGGGCGAAAGAATTCATCGCTTTACATCAAATCCTATCAACAAATCCGATTGAAGAAGTCAAGGGGGATGTTGGAAGTCAATTCAAAGCAAAGGAAGATGAAACGTTAGTCAAGAGCTTCCAGAAGACCACTTACCCGATCGGGTAAGTGTGTACCCGATCAGGTATTTTTGCTGATCCGAGCATGACGGCTTCTTCTTCCTACTTTTGTCCTATGTGTTTAATGCCCGACCTCTTGTCCACGAAACCCTAATACTTTAGAATAATATTTTCTTTCTCTCTAGTTTCTAGTCTTTCTAGTTTAGATCATTTCTTCTTTTGTCTTTTGTTCTTAGTGTATTTCTGTCCATTTCTTATCAAAACATTAGTTTAGTTCAATAAGAATTTCAATCTTAGTGATCTACTTTGTTGGGTTCAAGAATTGTAATTCAAGGAACGATTATTCTATGCAAGGGATTTCTATTATCGTTATCACTTTCATTGTTGATCGTCCCTAGGTATTCTTAATTTATCCCATACTTATTATCTTTTATTGTCTTCCATTTGATTGTCATTTTCTATTTATGTTATTCTAGATTCATTTTCATGTTGTTCTAATCATAGTTTCATCTCTTAGATTGTTAAATAGCGTCGTTATTATCACCTCATAGAGAGTCTAAAATCATTGTCAAAAACCAACTAAATATGTATATCCTAGTTTTAATTGTTAATATCATCTTAAACATAAATATGATCATGAGTGAGTAGTCACCTTTCTAGGGTGTAGGGTAGCCATGTTAGATTGATTAAAAGATGACAATTGGATAAAAGAAATTGTGCCTTTAAAACATTGTGTCTATGCATGTTTGGACTTTAACGATAGTTGACGATTCCTGATCACAATCATTGACTAGTATGGAATTCTTTTCCAAAGTAGACATACGAGATTTGAATAGATAAAGCATGACATAGTGGATTAAGACCTAGTAAATTGCCTAAATGCCTGCTAGACCATCTGATCTATGAATGTAATGAACACAACATTCTTACGAACGCGCAATGAATTATTCGCATACCTAAATCCAATTTCATCAATATGTCAATCTACATGTGTGAACCTACTTCCCTAGATGCTTCCCATTATTGTTAATTTATCATTTGAATTATTGTTTTCATTTTAGTTTGCTTTCATTTTGTTTTTATTTATGTTCTTTATTAGTTTAGAATTCAAAACCCCAAAACCCAGAAAATCGTTAGATAAAACTCAATTGTGAGACGATTCACAATCCATAGGAAATACCATCTCCCTGAGGATCGACCCCTACTTCCCTAATTACATTAAATTGTTCTTAGCCTAGTCTGGGTAAATTATCTTTGTATTGGGCTTGCGACAGGCCCGATCAAATTTTGGCGCCGTTGCCAGGGAGGACGGTTTAATTTTGTTTTTCTTGTGATTTTTATCACAATTAGTTTTATCTAGTCTTTAGGAACTCAATTTCCTTTAGACCTCTCTTGATTTTTCATCTTAGCTTTTCAATCTTATGCCCAGATCTTCTAGACTAGGGACCCCTATTCCTTTAGACCCCGAACTAGAAAGAACTCTGCGTAGGAAATTAAAGCTATTCAACGAAATTTCAAAAGCTTCTGATATTTCAAGTTTAGATCGTATTCGTGAGAAATACTCGGATATCTTACCTAATATTGAAGGAGAAGAAGATCCATTCTCATCTCCATTTCCAAAACCTAATCAACTTTCAAAGGGTATCGCTACACCTCAAATTACAGCCCAAAACTTCGAAATCAAACCTGCCTTCATTAATTTAATAGAAAGAAATCAATTTGGTGGCAATGCCACAGAAGATCCCAACCTTCATATCCAAACCTTCTGTGACTATTGCTCCACGATTAGACAAACTGGAGTATCCCAAGAACAGATTAGGGAAATGCTTTTACCCTTCTCTTTAAGAGGAAAGGCAAAACTCTGGATCAATAATCTTGATCGAGTCGCCTTAGGAATAGTCGACTGGGATAGTCTAGCTCTTGCTTTCTATCAAAAGTATTTCCCACCAGAACGAACCGCACTCTTGCGGAGTCAAATTACTGGATTCTGTCAAAGAGGCGATGAAAGCCTTTATGAGGCATGGAAAAGGTACAAAGAATTACAAAGAGAATGTCCTCATCATGGCCTTGATTCATGGTTCTTAGCTATCACCTTCTACAATGGTTGTTGTGGCGAATCGCGTCGTATCCTCGACTCCGCTAACCATGGTCGTTTCGATCAAATCGATGTAGAAATAGCTAGTGCGACTATCGAGTCAATGGCAATCCACGATTCTCAGTATAGCAACTCGTGTGCTATGCCACTCAAAGCCAAGCAGGATGATTCAAGTAAAGTAGCACTTCTGGAAGCCCAATTAGCCGTTCTGCAGCAACAAGTAGGAAGCTCTTCCCAATCCAAGGAACATATCAACGTCACTAACCACGTAGTGGTATGTGAGATATGTGGGGTTGGAGGGCATAGATTTCAAGAATGTAGAATTTCAATAGAGCAGGTCAATGCCTATCAAGGATATAGGCAAGGCAACGCCTTCTCAAACTTCTATAACGAAAACATAAAAAACCATCCTTTTTTGTCCTACAAAAGCACTAACATTCAAAATCCACAATAACAAATTCAACAACCATTCATACCACACCAACAAAAGCCTTACAATCCACCTGGTTTTCAAAACCAGAGACCTTCATTCCAACCTAACTTCAACCAACCATACCAAAATCAACCTCAACACCAACCACCTCAAATTCAAGGCCACCCTAATGACTCAAGCTTGAGCAAAATTGAATCCATGCTTCTACAAGTTGTTCAAAAGCAAGATTCAATGTTTGCTCAACTTCAAAAGAGTGATCAAGCTCAAAGTGCTGCCATCAAGATGCTTGAAACTCAAATGGCCCAATTGGCTGCCTCTAATGCCCAAAGAAAACAAGGCCAATCCCACCTCACGGTGAACAACCGAGGGACACCGCAAATGCTATCACCCTTAGGAGTGGTACCACTTATGATGTGACAACCCTCGCGAATGCGGAAATAAAACATACAAGCATGTGATATAATAAGCGGAAATACGGTATTTTAAAAAATTTATACATGCAAGATATTGTTGGAGTAAATGTCTTCAACAATAGTGCGATCACATAATTAAATCTCAATAATAATAATACAAAGGGATGATGAATATTATAGTCAACTGGTTAACATAAATCGGTAACGATTGGCTCAATTGAGTTTGACGTTACTGTCGTATGACGGTGGTGATCAGTTGATCCCTTGAGGTCACACCTAAAGGACAATCCCCTAATCATGTACATTAATTAATTGTATAGTGATACAGATTAATTAATCCCTTAAAATGAACCAAGTTTAAATTGTGAGTGAGAAATATATCTTATTGTAATATGATTAAATAAGATTCATTTTAGTAATTTAATTGTTATATTACTAAGAATGCATTATGTTTATGAAACATTTGAGATAAGCTAAATTGGTTGATTATAATTACAAATTGTTGTAGATTATATTAACCAAATATGAGATGACCCATTTTATTTACATGTAATTATAAAATGTGACTTAAAATGTTAAGTATAATTTATTTGTTATGAAATTGCATTTAATTTGGTTAAATGCACATTTATAAGCAAAATTACATGTTACATGTCACCTGTCACATTTGTGACAAATGACAAATTGCAAAAATAAAATGGACACCCATTTTAAGTGGGTGCACCGGTTTTATGTAGTGTACAAGAGGATGATTAGTTTTTGTGTATTAATCTAATTGAGAATTAGATGTAATCATATACTAGACTTATTCTTACACACTACCTATTTACATTGTTAAGAACAATTGAAAGTGACCACACACCCCACAATGGGGGCATGTGGCCGGTGCTATTGATGAAGCAAAGAGGACAAGTTTCCTCTTATTTATATCATACTCCATCTCATTTTATTCATTCATGCAAAATTTGCTTATCTCTCTACATTTTTCTCCATCTACTCACTAACACTTAAGAAGTTCTATTTCTAGTGTTCATATTTTCTAGTAACATTACTAGTGTAGTAATAAGAGGTTATTAGATTATTTTTAAGGGAGACTACCATAATATACTAGTGTAGTATCTTTTAGTAGTAATTAAGGGTAGTCTTGGGTGCAACTAATTGGAGAGTTTCTAATTTGAAACTTGGAAGATCATCCTTCTTATTTTACTAGCTCAAGATCAATATTTGAAAGGAGTTCAAATTTTGTGCCCATTTCCATATAATCAATGTAAGGAAATTGTTTCTTCCTTTATATTTTGTTATGCATGCATAAGATTTATTTAGTTTAAGAGTAAACTAAATGTATAATGATATTAGAAGTGTCTAATATCGAGTTTAAGAAACCAACAAGTGGTATCAGAGCCAAGGTTGTTGCATGCATAATCGATTTATAGTTTTTTCGAGTTATGGTAACTTAATGAAAACTAGTAATTTGTGTTTTATAAGATAAAATCACAAAGTTATTTGCATGTCAATATATTCTGGTCCTAATATGATTTTAGGTCATTTTGATGATTTATGGAAATTTATAGTGCTCAAATATGATTTTTAGTATTTTTATTACATTTTAATGAGTAAAATGATGTTTAAAATGCTAAAAATAGTTAGACTTATCTTTTGACCTTGAAATCTTTACACAATATCACAAATGAATTTTACTTACTGTATGTAAAATTTCGTGTGAAGTGGACGTAATTCGTGTGATTTATGATTTTTATATGATAAAATGAAATAAATAAAGGTCAAATCGTTAAAATTACTTCCGCTTTGAATATGACAATGAAATATCAGACTGATGTGATTTGTTTAGCATGATTTATGAATTTTACTTACTGCATGTTTTCCTGTCTGACTGGAAAATATCAGACTGATGTGATTTGTTTAGCATGATTTATGAATTGTTAATGT
Organism: Heliosperma pusillum; assembly: GCA_022085475.1. NCBI lineage: Eukaryota > Viridiplantae > Streptophyta > Magnoliopsida > Caryophyllales > Caryophyllaceae > Heliosperma > Heliosperma pusillum. Next base: position 7,701 of record JAIUZE010001780.1, read on the forward strand.
AAAAATGGTATAAATAGTGACTAATTTAGCAAATATACTTCCGATTTGAATCTGATGATGAAATTTTAGTATGTTATCACATTCATGTTTTCTGGTCATACTGGAAAATTTCAGACTTATGTGATTTGTCTTACATGATTTATGGATTTTTAATGTAAAAATGGCATAAATAGTGACTAATATAGAAAATATAGCTAAAATATTTTTCATGTCAAGAGAAAATTGTTCCTGGTTACATAAATGTCACACATTTCAGATCTAAAGTTTAAAATTTAATATGATTAATTTTGGCATGCTTTATGTATTTTATTTGATAAAACCGATAAAGCGTAACCATTTTTTCTCAAAACCGATTCGAAATTTTTAAACCATGATTTTTGACATTATGAGTGTCATGGAAATGTTCCAGAATGTTCAAAAATTTAAAATTCAAATTATGAAATTATTGTAATTAAATTTGGATTTATTTGATTAAAATATGATTTTAAAGTCTAATTATGAGCAATTATACAACAACAAGTTGAATTATTGTCAAAATTGAGTGATGACTAATTTTTGAGGCCTAAATGAGTTGGGATAATTAACTTGGACTTAAATATGATTTAAGTATTGTTTGGTGATTTTAAAATGTTATTATCACGCATTTCCGTAAAACCGGGTTATATTCGATATAAACCGTTAAATAGAGCGATTTGGCATTTAACATGAGCATGTTTTGTACATATTATAATGCTGCATTTTATTTATGAATGTCATATTTTCAATTTATGAATGTCATATTTTGGTTTATGTAATTTGGAATTATGTAATTTTTCCTTGTATGGCCTTAGTTTTAATCGATATTGCACGAAATGTAAGGGAATATTGATTAGGTTGTAATTTAAATGTGATCTCGAATCACTTTTATTGTATTATTTTATTTTACAAATGTATAATAGGAAATTATTGTAATTTTATTATATATTTTGTAACTAATTGTAAAACCGGAGTTTCCCAAAGACGGTGCCATTCGGAAAGGAGTTCCGAGAGAGAGAGACGGTGACCTTGGGAGGCGTGCTTATGAAGTTCAAGGGACCAAAGGAGTTGGTTTCCGAACTTGTAATAGATTATATGATTTTCTATTCTAGGAAAGGCCATACTAGGAGTTTTATTTTTATGCTTGCATTTTTATTTAATATGTTTGCATGCATTGCCAAATCGCCATAACATGACATGCATTTTCATCGAGTATTCGACCGTGTCAATTAAAATTATCGTTAATTCATCGATTTTGTTCACTTAAACAAGATAGATAATAAATTGTCAGGACCTCTCATAATAAATAATTGAGATCAAGCCTTACCAAATGTAGAACTCATGAATCCCAATTTCGCAAGGAAGTAGGCTCGGCTCACCGGGGTGCTAAACTTGTTACGTTGGGTAAGTGGGGTAATAAATGTTATTATTTCGAAATTTGGATTGAGCTCAACGGAAGTATTCGCGACCGTAGCCGCATGTGTTCCGGGCTTAAGATAAATATTAAAGTAATATTATCGACCGAGAGTTCTAATGTAGAATCGATTAAAGAGTTAATCCACCGAATTATGTTAATGAGGGATGAATCGGCTTACCGTGCCCAAGTTGATATGAATTTGGATCTCGGAATCATTTATAATAGTTGGGTAGAGGTCACTATTTAAATGCTAAACTTGTTTAAAATGTTTACAAGTATTTAAAATGATAAATGTTGACATTTCCTTTATGTCTTTAAATTTTGTAGTCATGATTGTTTATTCGCAATGGCAAATGCTAATTCGTCCATTACCACCACCTATGCTCCTACTCTCACAAATGTCTCATGGCTTTGATCCTTTATGGATCGATGCAAGTTAGAAAAGAATGGCGCTAATATTACCAATTGGGATTTGCAACTCCGCTTGGCCGCGGCGGGTGACGACCGGTTTCGTTACCTTGCCAAGGCCTCTCCCACCGCACCTAATGAAAGGTCAACCGCCACGCAAGGCGAGCCTATGAGGCTAGCCACAAAGAGTTCGCCGCGATCAAAAACGTTTTGATCTTCTCGTTGGAGGCCAATCTTCAAGGGAGTGCCATAAGATGAGCACAGCCTGTGAGATCTATGCCAAGCTTGTGGCCATGCTTTTCACAAAGCTCCTAGGATCTTACAAGACGGCTTCCACATTATTCAACATGAACCTAAAAGAGGGCCAAAAGTTAGCCCTCATGTACTCAAATTGATTGAGCATGTCGAGACTCTTAAATTGTAAGGGGTGACCATTCGCAGACAACTCGTTATCGACCGAGTCTAACATTCCTTGGGGAAAATCAAAGCATATGGGAAGTTTAGGGTAAACTACAATATGCATAACATGAGAAACCTCTCTTCATGAAATGCACAAGATGCTTGTGCAAGCCGAGAGAGACATGGGCTAAATGTTAGCACTTCCAAGGATGTGCTCCATATTAATATAAGGAGCAAGGGGAAGTTCAAGTAATGTGGTAGTAAAGGACAGAAGCCCTCCACCTTCAAGGGAAAGGGGTAAAGCTATTAAGAATAACTCTCCCATGCCCAAGAAGGGTGCCTCCAATAAGAAAAAATGTCATTATTGTAATGGCGTAGGGCATTGAAATAGGAATTGCTATAAGTATCTTGGAGATCTTAAAACTGGAAAGGTTGTTCCAGTAGGTAAATTTTTATCCCTATTGTTTATGTTATGATCTCAACTTTGGTATAAGATACAAGTTGTGATTCTTACCCTATTTAATTGTAATTAGGGCATCCTAGCAAGGATAAAGCCAAGTACTCATTTTGAATTGTCAAAATTTTGGGATGTATTTTGAGATATTGTTTTTAGAACTTTTATGATTTCCTTGTTTGACATGGAAATTTATTCAATTCCTTTTATTGACATTGGTTGTAATTGGATTTAGTGACTTGGTTCTCAACCCAAGTCATTTGGTTTGTTGAAACTTTTTAAGTTCTAAAAACTTATCATCATACTATACTTGCACAAATAACATAAATTGTATCGACTCAAATTGATCATATTTGTATTATGATGATTGGATCATTATAATAAAAGGTTAAGAATTCGATTCTCACTTTGAAAGATCAATTGCCAAGTCGAAATTGAGTTATTGAACTCAAAGTAGGGAGTCTACCAAACCAATTGGTCACACCACTTGTAAAGATTGTAATTGACATGAATATGAGTACACCTCTTTAGCTCTTATAGAACTAGTCTATGTTGAAGCTAAGATTCGATGTCTTTACAAAGAAGTCTTTAGTAGATCACTTAAAGTCATGTTGTGATACTTCTACCTCCCTTACAAGTATGAGTACAAAATTGTTTGTGGCTCATAAGGCTATCTTTAAAGAAAATAATTGTATTTTTCTAAAGATAGAGTGGGAGAAAATAAGCCACAACGGAAAACTAGTTAGGAACTAGTGAGAAAACCAAAAGAAAATATTCTTAGGTTGGACTCAAGACTAGTGAGGAGACCAAAAGAAAGCGTTCTTAGGTGAATCCTTAGACTAGTGACGAGACCAAAAGAAATTGTTCTTGATATAATAAGTTTATGATCTATGAAGTGGAAGTACCTAGAAATTTTAAAATTTGTTTTTCTAACATAATAAACTTATGAAACTATATGGAATCTATGCAAAGAAAATGTTTTATTTGGAGTTGTCCAAATTGTAGTTGCATGGATAGACATGTAGATGTCTACAAAAGCCAAGTTAATGCGTAACTATGCTTAGATCCAAATCATCAATGAAATACCTCATAATAGGTGTGTACAAGATACACATCAAAACTACATGTCCAAATAGGGATTTGGAATAGGATGTGTACATGACACAAGCCTATTGTATGTATCTACCTAGAGGTTATGATGATCTTTTCTATTATAAGATATAAGAAAGGGTTTCACTCGAATTGTCGAAAAGTCATGTATAGACATGAAATTCAGTGGGAGTTAAAGTCATGTATAGACATGAAGTTAAGTGGGAGTTTAAGTTATCATGTAAAGACATGAAGTTCAGTGGGAGAAATTGTTCTCCACGTGAATGACGTTTCACTCATTGAGAGTGACATATTCATATTACCTTTTTGGAAAGGAGTGGTTGGATTTTAATGTTGGATGAAAGAGGGCAACGTGTATACTGAAATCAAAATCTATTGTGGAATAGAAGATTTTAGCTTGGCATTTAAATGGTATCTTATATCGATAATGTATTTAATCTATTCAACAAGTTAAATAGGTTGTTTATGTTGATAAAAGTGGGAACACTATGAAAGGGTCATAGTCATCCACTGAACCTAAGAGTTGTTGATCACGTGATATCAATCATGTGTGCCATATCATGCACATACCTAAATGAATTGTATGCTAGGAGCATGACAAGCCCATAACAAATCAATCCAGATGAGTGTCATTGGATAGCCTACAAGAACATCCATAGAGTTCTTGAGGAGAACTAGGGATACATTCTTGTGTTTGGTAGAGAAAATTTGACAATGTGGTAAAGGTTACACAAACCCAAATTTCCAAACTTATAAGGATTTATCGAAATCCTAGGCGTACTTTTGTTATACAAAAAGCGAATAACTAAAAGAATGATTGAAGAGTCAATCCTTATAAATTCTACAAATAGAGACCTAGTACATTATGATGAGGATAAGGTGGTTTAAAAGGAACTAATAGTAGATCCTTTCACCTAAATACCTATCAGTTATCATGATAACAAGTGGGAGTATCTTTCAAGTTAAAGAGCCCAACGCTAGATAGAGATCTAGACATGTACGTGGATGAATTCATGTTATTAGGAATAACGTTGGATGGAAGGAAAAAGCAACTCACAAGGTTGGAATAAATGAATATATGGTATATTCACTACCCAAGCCTTTATTGCATTTAATAAGATCGTCGTGAATTGTCATAGACGAAATAAACTTTAGATTATATGATATGAAGCAATAACATTGTGTTGATTGTTCATATATGATAATCACATTTATCGTTTGAGTTTTTAAAACTTGTTTTGTGCTTTGTTATATCCAAATGGATTGTATAGACAATTTTGGACTCCATTAAAGTGGACTGATTTAACATAGCATTGGCCCCTAGTCACTTTTATGAGGTGACATCTCGAAGTGACTAGATTGTGGTGCGATTGATGACAAGTTCAAGTGTCATAGGGTCATAGGGATGACCAATCGATCACATAGACAGACTGTAAGGGACAATCTGTCGGGCAGTGACCGCTTATAGAATTCTGGCAATTCTTGTAGCCTGGTCGTGGCAAGAGCTACTAGTATTCTTTTGAGTCAATTCTTTGACTAAAGACTGTTCACCTAAGGTGGCACAGTTTCAGAGTGACTTTGATTTATGCTCTACGACCTTCGTAACTGCGGTCAAATGGGCATCTTTTGGGTCATGATGAGCTGTGGCTATGTGTAGAGTCTATTGATCGAATACGAAAGAGGGGGGGTGAATTGAGTATTAAAAACTAGCCCCACTTTTTCGATTTATATGATATGTAATTAATTATTTGATCTTATGAATTAAAATCAACTAATTAATTAATCAAAGTAAGCGCGAATAACGAAATAACGAAAAGTAAAGAGATAAGAGAGAGGCACACGATTTTTGAAGTGGTTCAGTTTCACACGTTGAAACCTACGTCCACTATTCTCGATTAATAATTTTTAGTACCTTTCTACGGATTACAAAAATTACCAACCCACTCGTATAATCAACACTATGATTATAACTCAAGGTGAGTATCGCTAAATACTCTATACTATCTTACGCTAATAAGAAAGTACAATATAACTCACACAGATTCCCGTTAAAGAATTGTAAGCTTATAATGATGTACTATTATCCAATAACGTATTTCACTCAAGCGATTGATAATAATTGATGCACGACTCTTTTAAAAACAAACTTTAAAAATAATAAATATTTGCTCAAAGGTTTGCTTTAAAACGATTTTTGGAAAATTAACACAAGTAAAATAAATGCCGTGTGAATGTGTGTGTATTTCGTGTGTTTTGCAATTAGTATGTGAATGAGTATTTATAGTAGAAGAATCATAGTAGATCTAAAACCCTAGTATAATATTTAATAAAGATATTTATCTTACCATAAAATAATATTTGCTTATCTTTTAGAAATATCTTTATCTCAAAATATTATTTGGTTTATCTTATAGAAATATATTTATCTTATATCTCAAAATATTGTTGTAAAGATATAGTAGAATCCTAGATTAGGTAAACTAAGGAAACAAGCCTAAGGAGGCCGGATTCACCTAGCTCACGAAACCCTAGGAGGCACGCAACCCTAGAAGGCACAATACTAGGTTTCCACGAAACCCTAGATGGCTCCAACCCTAGGTGGGCTAATTAGGTTAACAACAAATTGAGATAGAATATATTAGAAACCCTAGGTAGCATGACAACCCATAAGTTGTACTACTAACCAATAGAATCTCATAAATATATTCTCTATTAAAATAATTGATAAATATAAAAATAAAACTCTTTCACTTTTGAAAACATTTCAAAACATTTTATTTCCAAAATCATGCATCAATATTTTATCATTCAAAATCATAGACTAAAGCTATAATTTTGAACATAAAATCTCTCGAATGGAATAGTTACCGAATGACGACCTATACTATCTAATCTTCACAAAGATCTTCAGTATACGGATCATCTCTTCATCTTGATCACAAAGACCCTCCATCTCGAGTCTTGTGTAGTTTGATGTAGATCTTGTTTGAAGCGATTTTCTTTAAAGTTATGCCTGGTTAGCTATAACTTCCATGTTCACTTCCAAAGTTATTCCTGAAGTTGTTATAACTTTGTCTCACAAACTTTATCAAAGTTATGTCTAACTTTGATCTTTCTTCTCATAATTGTTGCTAGCTATAATAAGACTAAGCACACAATTACACGCATATGATATATCAAGTAAAACATATTATCACGTAAACATATGTCATTATCAAAACTATCAAATTGGTCCAACAAATTCCCCCTTTTTGATGATGACAAGTCTCATATGATTTTCTCTTAACAAAGTGACTAAGTATAGTTCCCCCTCAACAAAGCACTCCAAAGTTATAGCAACTTTGATCGCAAGAACAAAACAACTTAGCCAAAGTTATAGCTTGAGAGAATTTAAGAGATAACGAGTCTTGACAAGGAGCAAGCTTAAGCAAAGACTCAAATCATATCATTTCTTTCCCCTCTTGGCATCATTGAAAAGACAAGAACAAAGACATGAAACGACTAGAATAACACATGTCAAGGCAAGAAATAGATATGCAAAATACGCAATATAAGACGATATATATCAAGCAAAATAAAGTGCAAAATGTTGATTAAACTACAAACCACAAAATCTAGTGTTAGTTGCCATTGGGCCGAATAGACAATGTCAAAATAAGCCAAATGGGCCGAATAGGATTAGTAGTTTAAGAGTTAAAACAACCAAGGATAGAAAAATCAAGGCATTTTGGGTTGGCGGATTTTGTTAGGATCGACATAACCGGGCCTAGTGCGGTACTCAAGAGTGGAAAGATGGTCAAGGCAATTAGACACATGAGAAGCTTGAGCGGTGAGGCAAACATCAAAGTTCCGGACTTTCAACGAAAGAGCCTCCGTCGCATCGTATATAGTACGCATTCCCTCACGCATCTCCGTCCCGCTCTTCACCAACGACCCGCCTTGGCTCACCAAGAATGTCATCCTATCCCTTTGCCTATACGCTTCTTGCTTACAATCGATAATATTTCGTTCCAACTTAGCAAGGCGATCATCCACACCATCCATCCATGTCCTCATCTCATGACTCACACCCGACCCACCTTGGTCACGGGTTGAGCTCAAGGAACCCACGCCCACGGCTTGAACAACCGTGTCCAATACAGTCTCAATTTTCTTATCCTGCGCATCCAAGCGCTCCATAATACTACCAATGAACATATCCAATTTGGATTCAATCACGGAAAAATCAGCCCCACCCGAAGACAATCCAACCGAACCTCCTTTGACCAAAAATAACAACTCCGGACCATTAGCATCAAGCTTCATAAATTTCAAGAACGTATCACACATTTCATCTTTTACCGCGACCCCATAATTTTGCACATTAACAACTCCCTTTGACTCAAAGAGCCGAGACAACCACATGCCATACGGCAAGTCAAGAGTAGAATAAAATTTGTCTTCGGTCACCGAGAAAGCGGTTTGTGAAATACGATTAAAGACAAGAGAAGGTAAATTAACCCGGTTGCCCTCCAACCAATGCTTAACGACTAACATCTCATAGCATGCAATTTTATCACGTCCGCCCCGTCGCGGAATCACAGTATTCCATAAAAAGTTTAACAGAAATTTCAGTTTCGGAGAAACACTACCAGCCAACACGCAACTCGACATCGTCGCCCCAACATCAAAATACTGCTTAACCTCCAGCTTAGCCATGTCCGTCAGTTCTTCCCATGACGTACTCGGATTGATTTTGATTCCATCATCAGGAACCGAAAACAGAGTACAAAAGTCCGTCACGGAAATCGAAACTGAACGGCCATTTATGACGGCATGCAAGACTCCATTGTCTAAAGAAACAGAGGAAAAGAACTGGATTACCTCAATCGGATACACCGGACCCGAAAACTGAGCCACCGTTTCCCATTCTTGGAAATTCAGAAAATCAGAAAAGAATCCCAAAGCCCTATACTTGTCACACCAAGCCTTAGGATCATACCGACCACCGTGTATTCCATATTGAGCAACCCGGTTCACAAGTTTTCTTTCGTCTTTTGTAAGACGGAGTTTATCAATTCCCAAAGATGTTTCTTGCGGCGAAAAATCACGAAGAGTTACCCGTGTGGTCTCCTCGAAAACCGTGTCAGTGGTTTCGTTTGTGGCTTCTTCTTGGAGTCTTCCTTTCCCTTTGTTTAACCGTCTTCTCTTAGTACCCTCGAGACCCGCACCCGACTCGGTTTGGTTTGGGTTGGGTGATTGTTGTGTGGGAGGAGAAGAGGTATTTTTAGGCAAGCTTGGCTTGGGAGTTTTAGGATTTGGGTTTTTAGCAATTTTTGATCTAGTGGAAGCCATTGTTGAAGGTTGAAGGTTGAAGGTTGAAGGTTTGTGTGTTGTTTGTAGTGGAACCGTGAGGAAGTAGAAGGGTAGTAAAAAAATTGGTTGGGAAATTATGATGGTAAAAGTGATAGGTGTAAGAGAGTAATTATGATTGTGTAAGGGTAGGTTTTACTTTTGTACTTGGGCACATGGGTGTGCCGTCACACTTGATGTCTTTCCCTTTTTTTTTTTTTTTTTTTTTTCAATTTGAATGTTGGTAGGAAAAGAATCTTGGGTGGTTATTTTTGTTGAGATATGGTAAGGATAGAATTTGGTAAATAAAAAATATGGAAAGGTTATTTTGTTTGAGAATTTCGGCTAGTATAGGATACATGGGTAGAATTTGGCTCAATTTTGGAAAGTGAATAAGATAGGTTTTTGGCAAATATATGGTTCATAATTCAATTTCCATAAAACACTAAATATGCAAGATACTCACGTAAAATATATTATATTAGACACAAATATACTAGCAATGAAATATGCGGACACAGTCATATAATCTCGTCTTAATCTAGCCAGTCACGCAGGTTCACAAAATAAATAAGATGAATTTAATTGCTACCGATTAAACCAATTTCCAACCCCAAAATCTCAAAACGTCTTCTCGCTAACGCCTTTGTTAAAATGTCAGCCCATTGAACATCAGTACTACAAAATTCGAGTTTAATGTTGCCCTTTTCTACATGGTCACGCAAAAAATGATGTTTAATGTCTATATGCTTAGTACGAGAATGCTGAGCTGGGTTCTTAGAAATAACAATAGCACTCGTATTATCACAGAAAACAGGCATACAACCAACATTAACACCATAATCACATAGTTGTTGCTTTAACCAAAGTAGTTGAGAACATACCAGTCCTGCAGCGATATATTCAGCTTCTGCAGTAGACAATGCAACCGAATTTTGCTTCTTTGAGCCCCAAGTAATTATGCAAGGTCCAACAAAAGTAGCAAATCCAGAGGTACTTTTTCTATCTAAAGAACATCCCGCATAATCTGCATCTGAATATCCTACTAGATCGAAATTACACTCAAGTGGATACCACAAATATAAATTAGATGTACCAATTAAAGATCTCAAGATACGTTTAACTGCAATCATATGTGATTCCTTAGGACATGATTGAAATCTAGCACAGACACATACGCTGAACATAATGTCAGGTATACTTGCAGTTAAATATAATAAAGAACCAATCATACCTCGATATGTAGTCTCATCTACGGACTTACCATTTTCGTCTAAGGTTAACTTTTTGTCAGTTACCATAGGTGTGTCCATTGGATGAGCGTTCTCCATACCAAATTTTCTGATTAGCTCCTTGACATATTTTTGTTGGTGAATCTTTATGCCTTCTGTGGTTTGTTGAATCTGCAGTCCTAGGAAGAATTTCAATTCTCCCATCATGCTCATTTCAAATTCTGAGGTCATAAGATCTGAAAAATACTTGCACAATTTATTGTTAGTAGAACCAAAAATGATATCGTCTACATAAATTTGAGCGACAAGTAAATCAGAACCCTCGGATTTTAGAAATAGGGTTTTGTCAACAGATCCTCTCTTAAAATTGTTTTGTAATAAAAATTTTGACAATCTGTCATACCAAGCCCTAGGCGCTTGTTTCAAACCATATAAAGCTTTGTCGAGTTTAAAAACGTGGTTTTGAAACTTGCTATTCAAAAATCCAGGAGGTTGTTCAACAAAAACCTCTTCTTCAAAATAACCGTTAAGAAAGGCAGTCTTAACGTCCATTTGGAATAATTTCATTCCTTTATGAGCTGCGAAGGCGATGAGCAAGCGAATAGCTTCAAGTCTTGCTACTGGAGCGAATGTCTCGTCATAATCAATCCCTTCTTGTTGATTATAACCTTGAACGACCAAGCGAGCCTTATTACGAACTATAACTCCTGAGTCATCCAATTTATTTCTGAATACCCATCGAGTACCAATCACAGTTCGATTAGGAGGTCGTGGCACAAGGTGCCATACTTTATTACGTTCGAACTGTTGAAGCTCCTCTTGCATTGCCACAATCCAGTCGGATTCTGCAAGAGCTTCCTTGATATTGGAGGCTCTATGGTAGACAAAAAAGAATAGAATGAACAAAAGTTATTTAATGTTCGCCTCGTTTGAACTCCTTTATTCAAACTCCCTAGGATCGAATCCATAGGGTGAGAACTCTTATATTTCCATTTCTTAGAGTTCCTAGGCTCATCATCATCTGATGAACTATCACTTTCCTTAAATGATTCAGAATCAAGATTGGTTCCCCCTGAGTTGGACTCTGGGGTTATAGCTGAAGTTGGTACAACTTCAGTTACACCATCTTGGTTCTGGTTCAAAGTTATAGCATCATCAGCAATAACTTCAGTTTCCTTTTCCTTGTTTTGAGAAGAGACATTCGTATCATCAACAATTGTCTTAGTTCTCTGTTCAAGGTCATTTGCGGATTTATCAAGTTCATCATTGATTCCTTCAATAACTTCTTCAATATTTTCTGGCACGTCATCTCTGGAGAGACGAAAGTCTGGATCATTCATGTCCTCTTCTTCATTCTGTTCAACTTGTTCATGCACATTATCTTCATCAAATACAACATGAACACTTTCTTCTATGCACAAAGTTCTTTTGTTAAAAACTTTAAAGGCTTTACTATGATTAGAATAGCCAACAAACACAGCTTCGTCACTTCGTGGATCAAATTTGCTCAAATTACTTTTTCCATTATTATGGACAAAACACTTACTCCCGAAGCAACGAAGATGAGCTATATTGGGTTTTCTCCCTCTTAAAAGTTCATAGGGAGTCTTTTGAGAATAGGTCTAATCATAGCTCTATTGTGCACATAGCATGCAGTACTAATGGCTTCTGCCCAAAAGCTCTTAGGAAGGCCACTACACAAAAGCATAGTGCGGGCCATGTCCTCTAATGTTCTATTCATACGTTCCACGACACCATTTTGTTGTGGGGTTCGTGGTACAGAAAAGTTATGTCCTACACCATTCTCCCTTCAATATTCCATAAAAGCTTGATTATCAAATTCGGTGGCCAGGATCGTACGAATTGAAACCTAATTTTATCATACTTGTTTTGGGCGAGCTTCCTTAAGTAACTACAAATCTCGAAAGTTTCATCTTGAGTTTAAAAGAAAGAAGGCCATAATACCTTGAGTATCGTCGACTCGGACGAATACGTACCTTGATTCCACCGCGACTTCTAACTTTCATTAGGTCCACACAAAAGCCATGTTACCAATCAAGTGGACGCTCTGTACTTACTACTCGTTTTGGTTTGAATGAAGATCAACTGTTTACAACGGGCACATGAGTCACAATGTTTTCTTGTTGAATTTGAAGGGTAAACCCTCACTAAATCCCAAGACTTAAGTTCTTTAAAATCGTTGGACTGATGTGTGCAAACTCTTGTGCCACAAGCATGAA
>JAIUZE010001781.1:0-5000 GCA_022085475.1 Heliosperma pusillum
AAAGAAGAAGTTTACAATCTTAGCAAATCCGGCGTAAAGAACAAATCCTACGTCGATAAACCCGAATGCAAACCAAAGGTAAAGTTCAGAAAATAATGGAAAATTAATGCTAATTACTGTCTGATTAAAACAGAATAATAGTTGTTGAATAACTAATGACGTAAATAAGAGTCATATATATTGTATAACACGACTCTAAACCTAATTAACCTAATGGACTTAAAGCCCGTAAGGGTCTACTCGATCGAGGGAAATAACCACTCGATCGAGGCTTTTATTCATGAAGATCAGTCGATCGAGCGATTGATCTACTCGATCGACCAACTGGTAATAACTCCTACTCGATCGAGCAAAAGATGTAGCTCGATCGAGTTCTTCTAGCTCCAAATCACCTCGATCGAATAGAAAGCTCCTCGATCGAGGTCTTCTGGCATAGTACGTGATGTGAGCCATGATCTTGGCTTGATGATGAATGGTTTCACGCTTGCCGAGGCAAGAGCTCCTGTCCCGATCTTTCCATTCTCCTAAATGCATGCAAAATGGACTGCTTTGGCTCGGTTTCTGCTACTACACAGCTTGTACCTACAAAATGGTAATGAAAGTACAAAGTAGCCAAATAGGGGCATATGGCGATATAATATCACCTAAACGACATAGAAATGCGTGCATAAATGGACTAGAAAGTCTATATAAAATACACGCATCAGGTTACTTGGAGGTTTTTGACTACTTCCATGAATTTGCTGAACTGGGTTTCCTTATGATTTCTCCTCAATCGTTGGGGAAATGGAACTTGGATTTTGATGGGTTCCTTTTCAGGTTCATCCTTCTTTTCAGGTTTGTTTTCCGCTTCCTTAGCGGGGGATGGTTGGGATTCTTTATGGCTCTCTACTTGTGTAGGCTCAACTATTGGTTTTTTGGGTTGCTGAGGTTCCTTATAAGTGGTACCACTCCTAAGGGTGATAGCATTTACGGTGTCCCTTGGTTGCTCACCATGAGTTGGGAGTTGGCCTTGTTTTCTTTGGGCATTAGAGGCAGCCAATTGGGCCATTTGAGTTTCAAGCATCTTGATTGCAGCACTTTGAGCTTGATAACTCTTTTGAAGTTAAGCAAACATTGAATCTTGTTTTTGAACAACTTGGAGAAGCATGGATTCAATTTTGCTCAAGCTTGAGTCATTGGGTTGGCTTTGATTTTGGGGTGGTTGTTGTTGAGGTTGGTTTTGGTAAGGTTGATTGAAGTTAGGTTGAAATGAAGGTCTCTGGTTTTGAAAACCTGGTGGATTGTAAGGCTTCTGTTGATGTGGTATGAATGGTTGTTGAATCTGTTGGTGGGGATTTTGAATGCTGGTGCTTTTGTAGGACAAAAAAGGATGGTTTTTTGTGTTCTCGTTATAGAAGTTTGAGAAAGCATTGCCTTGCCTATATGGTTGATAGGCATTGACTTGCTCTAAAAAATTTCTACATTCTTGAAAACTATGCCCTCCAACCCGACATGTTTCACATACCACTACGTGGTTAGTGACGTTGACATGTTCCTTGGATTGGGAAGAGCTTCCTACTTGTTGCTGCAGAAGGGCTAATTGGGCTTCTAGGAGTGCTACTTTACTTGAATCGTCCTGCTTGGTTTTGAGTGGCCTAGCACGCGAGTTGCTATACTCAGAGTCGTGGATTGCAATTGACTCGATAGTCGTACTAGCTATTTCTACATCGATTTGATCGAAACGACCATTGTTAGCGGAGTCGAGGATACGACGCGATTCGCCACAACAACCGTTGTAGAAGGTGATAGCTAAGAACCATGTGTCAAGGCCATGATGAGGGCATTCTCTTTGTAATTCTTTGTATCTTTCCCATGCCTCGTAAAGACTTTCATCGCCTCTCTGACGGAATCCAGTGATTTGACTCCGTAAGTGTGCGGTTCGTTCTGGTGGGAAGTACTTTTGATAGAAAGCAAGAGCTAGACCATCCCAGTCGGCTATTCCTATGGCAACTCGGTTAAGACTATTGATCCAGAGTTTTGCCTTTCCTGTTAAAGAGAAGGGAAAGAGCATTTCGCTAATCTGCTCTTAGGATACTCCAGTTTGTCTGATTGTGGAGCAATAGTCACAGAAGTTTTGAATATGAAGGTTGGGATCTTCTGTGTCATTGCCACCAAATTGACTTCTTTCTATTAGATTGATGAAGGCAGGTTTGATTTCAAAGTTTTGGGCAGTGAATTGGGGTGTAGCGATACCTTTTGGAAGTGTATCTGCAGTGGGTTTTGAATGGTCCGAAAGTCGAACCATTTTCTTTTGTGAAGATGAAGGTGGAGTGTTGTTTGAAAGTTGATTGGTTTTTGAGAATGGAGATGAGAATGGACCTTCTAGAATATCTAAAACGATAGGGGTCCCTAGTCTAGAAGATCTGTGTCTAAAACGATAGGGGTCCCTAGTCTAGAAGATCTGGGCATAAGATTGAAAAGCTAAGATGAAAAATCAAGAGAGGTCTAAAGGAATTTGAGTTCCTAAAGACTAGATAAAACTAATTGCGATTAAAATCACAAGAAAAAGGAAAACTAAACCGTGCTCCCCGGCAACGGCGCCAAAATTTGATCCGGCCTCTCGCAAGCCCGATGCAAAGATAAATTATCTAGACTAGGCTAATAACAAATTAATGTAATTAGGGAAGTAGGGTCGATCTTCAGGGAGATGGTGTTTCCTATAGAATGTGAAGTGTCTCGCAATTGGGTTTTATCTAACGAGTTTCTGGGTTTTGGGATTATGATTTCTAAACTAACAAAAAGCATTAATGAAAACAAAATAAAAGCAATTGAAGATGAAAGCAATAAAACAAATGATGAATAAACAATAATGAAAAGCATCTAGGGAAGTAGGTTCACACATTTAGATTGACATATTGATGAAATTGGATTTAGGACATGCAAATAATTCATTGTGAGTTCGTAAGAATGATGTGTTCATTACAATCATAGATCAGATGGTCTAGCAGGCTTTTAGGCAATTTACTAGGTCTTAATCCACCACGTCATGCTTTGTCTATTCAATTCTCGTATAGTCGAATCTCTACCTTGGAAAAGAATTCCATACTAGTCAATGATTTTGATCAGGAATCGTCAACTATCGTTATAGTCTAAACATGCATAGACACAATGTTTTAAAAGCACAATTTCTTTTATCCAATTATTATCTTTTAATCAATCTAACATGGCTACCCTACACCCTAGAAAGGTGACTACTCACTCATGATAATGTTTATATCTAAGATGATGGTGATAATGAAAACTAGGATAGACATGTTTAGTTGATTTTGACAATATTTTAAGACTCTCTATGTGGCGATAATAACGACGCTATTTGATAATCTAAGAAATGAAATTACGATTATAACAACACAAAAATGAATCTAAGATAATATGTATGGAAAATAACAATAAAATAGAAAACAATAAGGACATTAAGCAAAGGATAAAATAGAAATACCTAGGTGACGATCAACAACGATAGCGATAACAATAATAGAAATCCCTTCCATAGAATAATCGCTCCTTGAATTACAACACTAGAACCCAACAAAGTAGATTACAAAGATTGAAATTCTTATTGATCTAAGCTAAGGTTTTGATGTGGAATGGACAGAAATAAACTAAGAATTAAAGACAAAAGAAGAAAATTATCTAAACTAGAATTTCTAAACTAAAGAGAAATGTAAGAAGAGAAGAGATGTTGTGTGTGAGATGATATAAGATGATATGAGATGTGTGGCTGGAGCACCCTTTATATAGCATTAGGGTTTCGTGGGGAAGGGGTCGAGCATTGAACATATAGGACAAAAGAAGAAAGTTGAAGCAATTTGCTCGAAGCAGCAGGGATACCCGATCGGGTACACACTTACCCGATCGGGTAAGTTGTCATCTAGAAGCTTTGACTCTTGTTTCATCTCCCTTTGCTTATGACTTGACTTCCATCATCCCCCTTGACCTCTTCAATCGGGTTTGTTGATAGGGTTTGATGTAAAGCGATGAATACTTCCGCCTAATTGATTGATCTTCCGACAACCGCGACATCGTCTTTACTTCTTCTTTCTTTTGAATTAGTGAACCTTCTTGAAATGCCTTTGACATGGTCAAGCTTGCTTCTTCAAATCATCGGGTTCTAGGCAAATGCTCGGAAATATAGAAAAAAGAGCGTAGAAACGTCACTTTCCCTACAAAACAGGTTAAAACACAGGAATTCGCCTAGAAGACGATATTAGCTCATAAAATGGCTTAACAAAGCACAAATGACATACAAAACCGAGCTAAATTGGGGGTTAAAATCATACAAATATTCACTTATCACTCTTGTTGCCTCTTCGGCGGTGGTATTGGATATGATTCGTGGTTTCCCGCGTGACACTTCTTGCTGGAGGGATGGGCTTCGTGCCCAACACCTTATGGACTGTTTGAGTGGTGCTGATGTGGCTGTCTCTGATGATTTGATTGCTTCTATTGCTGGGGTGGTTAATCTTTTCTTGGAGGGCCGGTACCCTATAGCCCTTAGTGAGTACATTGCCAGGGCTCCGCGTACGCCGCTTGTTAAGCCGGGCGGGGGTGTTCGTCCTATCGTTGTTGGCACTGTCTGGAGACGTCTTGTCTCTAAGGTTGGTGCTTGTTTGGTTGGTCCTTCTTTGTCAACGTATTTTGCCGGTCTGCAATTTGGGGTTGGGGTGTCCGGTGGAGGGGAGGCTATCTTGCATGCCTTGAATCGGCTCATTGAGGCCCGTGGTGGTGATGTGGGATTGTCTATGTTGCTAGTTGATTTCCAGAATGCTTTCAACCTTGTTGATCGTGTGACTATGCTACAGGAAGTCCGCCGTTGTTGTCCGGTTCTTTCCCGTTGGGTGGAGTTTTGTTACTCTAGCCCTGCCCGTCTTTATTATGGGGAGCATTGCTTGTGGTCTTGTCAAAGTGTTCAGCAGGGTGATCTGTTAGGCTCTTTCCTTTTCGCTTTGGTTTTGCAT
>JAIUZE010001781.1:7500-51236 GCA_022085475.1 Heliosperma pusillum
TGAACTTTGCTGCCAGAGGTTGCCACCACGCCGACCACCCTACCCATACCCGCCACCCAAACCTCACGTCGCCGGCCAGGGTGGGTTGTTTGGTGGCTATCTCGCGTTTTTGGTCCCTTCTTTGGCATTGCGCGTGTGTTTTCTGTTTTTGAGAGCGTCGGCGGCGGTGTCTCTGTCTTCCTCCATTCTTGTCTACCTGGTGGGACGAGGGTGGAGCCGCTATCAGAGGGTCGCCGTTGGTGTTTTGACAGATTTGTGCCGTCACATTTAGGGTTTGTTCTTCTTGTTGTTTATTTTTGGTTTTATGCGTGTGTTTTTCTTTGGTGGTTGGTAGGGCGGTGGGTGCAAACCGGTGGTGCTCCTTGCTTCCTCCGGTGTTGTTGATCCGGTGGCACCGTCGGTGGTAAGGCGGTGGGTTCAAACAAGTGGTGGTACATGTGCTTGTGTTCTGCCGCATGAATCCATGCACGTTTGGCTATTTTTAGTAAGCCTTGCCCATCACTATCTTCGTCATGCCTGTTTTAGTACGTTTTCATTGTCCTTTTTCGAGTATTCATGATTTTCCGGATGGCCGTGGCAATGGCCTTACTAAGGCCGCGTGGCAGAAGCACTTCAGGATCGTCATTGTCAGAAAGATGCTAAGGGGCTTACACGTCAAACTCTTTCTAATAGACTGACGGTTTTCTCTAATGCCGAGATTACTTTGAATTGGAAGGGGCTTTGGTTGTGTCGGGAGTGTTTTAAAACTCATACATTTCGCTCTAGGTGTCGGCATAGTCGGGGGGATATTATTGAGCCTCCGGATTGTGGCGATGGTATCGTTAGCTTTATTATTCATGGTATCCCTCGACCTCCGGCTCCGTCTCCCTCGGTTCTCTCTTTTGATGATGGGGTTGAGCTTGTTCAGTGGTCCGTGTCTTCGCTTGATTGTTTATTATCTTTGGGCCTTCGCACCGTGAAATCTATTCCTCCTAAGTGCCGGCTTGGGTTTGCTCGGGTTTTGAAGGGAGTTTTGGATGATGTGGCCGACTCTCCTGGTGACCTCTCCTGCTGGGTCCGTATGCTTTTGTTACCTCTTTGCCTGCTTAAGACCTTCGTTCCTAGGAGTAATCTTGAGTGTAGGACTGCTATTAGGCGACAGCGTCAGGAGGAGAGTATTACCAGGGCTATTCTCGCTTAGGGGGTGCCTGGAGGTGGTTTGCAGCTTTTGCGGGAGTGTTTGGCTGAGGTTCCTCCCTCGTTTCATTTGGAGGAGGATCTGGATTTGAGTGAGCTTAACCTCCGCCAATGTCGGCGGAAGATTTGTGATGGTCATTATACTGCTGCTGTTAAGGTCCTTTCTTCCTCTGGCGTCGCCCCCTACTCTGATGCCACTCTTGGGGCTTTGCGAGAGAAGCACCCGGTCACCCCATCTCCTTCCTTGCGTCATTTGCCTATGGATCATCATTCTCTTGTTGCCTCTTCAGCTGTGGTTGTGGACATGATTCGTAGTTTCCCGCGTGGCACTTCTTGTGGGAGGGATGGGTTTCGTGCCCAACACCTTATGGACTGTTTGAGTGGCGCTGCCGTGGCTATCTCTGATGATCTGATCGCTTATATTACTAAGGTGGTCAATCTTTTTCTTGAGCGCAGATGTCCAATAGCGCTTGGTGAGTACATTGCCAGCGCTCCACTCACGCCGCTTGTTAAACCTGGTGGCGGGGTACGTCCTATTGCTGTTGGCACCGTCTGGAGACGTCTTGTTTCTAAGGTAGGTGCTTGTTTGGTTGGTCCTTCTTTGTATTCTTATTTTGCTGGTCTTCAGTTTGGGGTTGGGATGTTCGGTGGAGGAGAGGTTGTCTTGCATGCCTTGAATCGGTTCATTGAGGCTCGTGGTGGGGCTGTGGGGCTTTCTATGTTGCTGGTTGATTTCCAGAATGCTTTCAACCTTGTTGATCGTGTAACCATGCTTCTGGAAGTTCATCGTCGTTGCCCGATTCTTTCCCGTTGGGTGGAGTTCTGCTACTCTAGCCCTGCCCGTCTTTATTATGGGGAACAGTGTTTGTGGTCTTGTCAGGGAGTCCAGCAAGGTGATCCTTTGGGACCCTTTCTTTTCTCTTTGGTTTTGCATCCCTTGGTGTGCAAGATACGGGACTCTTTTGATTTGAGTTTGCAAGCTTGGTACTTGGATGATGGCACCATTGTTGGGGATACTATGGAGGTAGGGAAGGTATTGGATTTGATTATGGCAGATGGTCCTTTGTTTGGTCTTCATCTTAATGTTGCTAAGACTGAGGTTTTTTTGCCTACTGAGGATCCGCGGAGTCGACTTCCTGGTGTTTGCCCTCCTTCCATTGCTCGGCCTTTGCGTGGTGTCTCTGTTTTGGGTGGACCTGTCAGTACTTGCCCTAGTTTTTGCAGTGAGCTTGTGGCGACGAGAGTGACTAAGACCATTGAGCTTATGGATTTAGTTGCTAGGATTGAGGACCCGCAATGTGAGTTGCTTCTACTTAGAGCTTGTACCGGTATATCTAAGCTCTACTTTACCCTCCGTACATGTTCGCCGAGAGTCTTTGGGTCTGTCCATCTTCGGTTTGATGCAGCACTTCGTTCTAGCTTGGAACGCATTGTCACCGCGTCTGGGCCTGGTTTTGGGGATTGGCAGTGGCGCCTTGCCACTTTCCCTTTTCATCTTGATGGGCTAGGCGTTTATGCTGCCGGGGATGTTTTGCACTATGCTTTTCTGGCGTCCCGTTTGCAGTCTGCCGATTTGCAGGCTATGCTACTACGACCTTCTGGTATTGTGGATGTTGGTCCTACTTTTGATGATGCCTTTCGGGTGTTTTCGGAGACTACATGTTCTACTTTCTTACGTGATCCTAGTGAAATCGATGCCCCAAAACATATGAAAAAATTGGCAGATATATATTTTGCGAGGGTTGCTGCTACTACAGAATCTGTTTATTCTTTGACACCGCGTCAGCTTGCGTTGTGGAAGTCACAGCGTGGTGCCCACTCCTCTGATTGGTTGCGTGCGGTTCCTATCTCTGGGCTGGGTCAGACTATGAACGGGCGGACTTACCGTAGTGTGCTGGGATATCGTCTGGGTGTTCCTTTATTCGTGGTATCTAGGCCTTGTCCTGCTTGCTCTCGGGTTTTGCTAATGATATTTATGGGGACCATGTTGTTTCTTGTACTGGCACTGTGGGGGTTAAGCATCGGCATAACCTTGTTCATGACACCTTATTCGACATTTGCTATAGGTCTGGTATTTCTGCGGGTAGGGAGGTGGATATCGGTTTAGTTGACGGACACGGCGGATCTCTTCGTCCTGCAGATTTGCTGCTTTATTTCTGGGACAGAGGGCGTGATGTGTGTGTTGATTTGACAGGGTCTTCCCCCTTGACACAGACAGGGCTGGCCGATTTTGTGCCGGGACGGGTTGTCGCTGATGCTGCTCAGCGCAAATGTGCTAAGTATAGGGATTTGTGCGCGGCTGCTGGATATGGTTTCCTACCCTTCTCTTTCTCTTCGCTTGGAGAGCTGGGCTCGGATGCTGTTGACTTGCTCAAGCGGATCCAGAAATTCTCGGTATCTCAGAATGCCGGGGCTCGGGTGGCCGCTTATATCTTTCATAGCCTTAGTTTTTAAGAATGGTTGGATATGTAGCTGCCTTGCTGCTGCTTGTTTTCACATTTAGCAGGAAAGAAATGTTAGAGTCTTTGCAGGATTGGAGCACACAGCTCAACAAGTACTCCATCAGATTAAGCTTTCTATTAGCATTAGAATCCTAAGCAAAATCCATAAATCAAAGTGTAGAAATGCCATACTTAGTCTCAATGGGTTCCAAAGCTAGTTCTTTGGAAATAGTGGTTAATTCTTTGTTAAGAAATTTGTCCTTTTTTTTTACCCTATATGGCTGAATAAGAAGGACTATACATTCTTGCAAAAAAAAAACAAACAAAAAAAATTAATAATAATAATAAGAAGAAGAAGAAGAAGAAGAAGAAGAAGAATAATAATAATAATAATAATAATAATAATAATAAGAAGAATAAGAAAAAGAATAAGAAGAAGAATAAGAAGAAGAAGAAGAAGAAGAAGAAGAAGAAGAAGAAGAAGAAGAATAATAATAATAATAATAATAATAATAATAATAATAATAATAATAATAATAATAATAATAATAATAATAATAATAATAATAATAATAATAATAATAATCTTTTTTTTATGGCTTCTGTTACTAGGGTGGTTAATCTTTTTTTGGAGGGTCGGTGCCCTGTTGCCCTTGGTGAGTACACTGTCAGTGCTTCGCTCACGCCGCTTGTTAAACCGGGCGGGGGTGTTCGTCCTATTGTTGTTGGCTTTGTCTGGAGACGTCTTGTCTCTTAGGTTGGTGCTTGTCTAGTTGGTCCTTCTTTATCTTCTTATTTTGCCGGCCTTCAGTTTGGGGTCGGGGTGTCCGGTGGAGGAGAGGCTATCTTGCATGCCTTGAATCGACTTATTCAGGCCCGTAGTGGCGATGTGGGACTGTCTATGTTGCTAGTTGATTTTCAGAATGCTTTCAACCTTGTTGATCGTGTGACTATGCTACAGGAAGTCTCCCGTCGTTGTCCGGTTCTTTCCCGTTGGGTGGAGTTTTGTTACTCTAACCTTGCCCGTCGTTTTTATGAGAGCATTGTATGTGGTCTTGTCAGGGTGTCCAGCAGGGTGATCCTTTAGGCCCTTTACTTTTCGCTTTGGTTTTGCATCCCCTAGTGTGCAACATCCGGGATTCCTTTGATCTTACTTTACAGGCATGGTATTTGGATGATGGCACCATTGTTGGGGACACTTTAGAGGTGGGGAGAGTTTTGGATTTGATTATAGCAGATGGGCCTCGTTTCGGTCTCCATCTTAATGTGGCTAAGACTGAGGTCTTTTGGCCTATTGAGGATCCTAGGAGTCGGCTACCCGGTGTTTTCCCCCTACTATTGCTCGGCCCTTGCGTGGTGTCTCTGTTTTGGGTGGACTTGTCAGTACTTGTCCTATTTTTGACAGGGAGCTTAAGGCGAGGAGAGTGACTAAGACCATTGAGCTTATGGACTTAGTCGCGAGGATTGAGGACCCGCAATGCGAGTTGCTTCTGCTTCGGGCTTGTAGTGGTATGTCTAAGCTCTATTTTTCTCTTCGTACTTGCTCCCCGGGGGTCTTTGGGTCTGTCAATCTTCGCTTTGATGCAGTGCTTCGTTCTAGCTTGAAACGTATTTTCACCGCGTCTGGGCCTGGTTTTGGGGATTGGCAGTGGTGCCTTGCTACTTTCCCTTATCATTTGGGTGGTCTCGGTGTTTATGCTGCGGGGGATGTTTTACACTATGCTTTTCTGGCTTCCCGTTTGTAGTTTGCAGTTTTGCAGGCTACGCTCCTACGGCCTTCTAGTATTGTAGATGCTGGTCCTATTTTCGCATTACCTTGCGAATGTTTTCGGAGACTACAGGTTCTGATTTTTTACGCGATCCTAGTGAAATCGCTGCCCCTAAACTTATGAAGAAATAGGCAGATATATATTTCGCTACGGTTGCTGCTTCAACAGAGTCTGTTTTCTCTTTGACATTGCGTCAGCTTGCATTGTGGAAGTCTCAGCAGGGTGCCCACTCCTCTGATTGGTTGCGTGCGGTTCCTATCTCTGGGTTGGGTTAGACTATGAATAGGAAGACTTACCGTAGTGTGCTGGGGTATCGACTGGGTGTTCCGTTATTCACGGTATCTAGGCCTGGTCCTGCTTGCTCTCGGGTTTTTTCTGACGATGTGTATAGGGACCACGTTGTTTCTTGTAGTGGTACCGTTGGGGTTAAGCATCGGCACAACCTTGTTCGTGACACCTTATTCGACATCTGCTATAGTTCTGGTATTTCTTTGGGCAAGGAGGTTGATATCGGTTTGGTCGACGGGCATGGTCGATCTCTTCGTCCTGCGGATTTACTGCTTTATTCCTGGGACAGAGGGCGTGATGTGTGTGTGTTAATTTTATTGGCTCTTCCCCCTTGACTCAGACTGGGATGTCCGATTTTGTGCCGGGACGGGTCGTCGCTGATGCTGCTCAGCGCAAATGTGCTAAGTATGGGGATTTATGCGCGACTGCTGGTTATGGTTTCTTACCCTTCTCTATCTCTTCGCTTAGGGAGCTGGGCTCGGATGCTGTTGACTTGCTCAAGCGGGTCCAGAGTTTCTCGGTATCTCAGGATGCTGGGGCTCGGGTGGCCGCTTTTATTTTTAATAGACTTAGCTTTGCTGTAGCTAAGGGGGTGGGGGCCCAGATTGTCTCTCGGCTCCCCACCAACTTCATGTAAACTTCATGTAAACTGATTGGTTGGTTCATTTCCCTCATACTTCTGCTCAGTTCCTTCCTCTTGGGATCTCTGATCATTGCCCTGCAGTCCATTCCTTTATAATGATCATATTCCTAAGAAGCAATTTAGTTTTCTTAGCTGTTGGATTGTTCATCCTGATTTCCTTCAGGCCATCATGAATGCTTGGGACAACCATATCACTGGTAATGAAAAGTTTCAGCTGATGGGTAAACTGAAAAAGGTTAGGGTGAGTCTTCAGCTACTTCATAAGGAAAATTTCTCTGATATTGGTCAGAGAATTAAAATGAAAAAATTGTAGTCGGATCAGTGTTTTGATGATCTTCAGAGGCAACCTCTGTCTGCAGCCTTTATATCTAAAGAGAAAGAGATTGCTCAGGATTTTATTAAACTCAAAGAGGCTGAAGTTAGTATCCTTTCTCAAAGAGCTAAACTGCATGATATTATATATAATGATATAAGCTCCTATTTTTTCTTTGCTAAAATTAAGGAGAGGCAGCAGTGTCAAATGATTGGGGATATTACTGGCTCTGATGGTATGCATTACCATGGACCTCAGGAGGTGGGTGATGCTTTTGTTGAGTATTACAGACAACTTCTTGGGACCTCTCTTCGTGTTCAGGCTGTTGATGCTGATACTATTGCTAGTGGTGTCTGCGTAAATGAGCAAGATTATTCTTCTTTTATTGCTCCTATTACTAGGGATGAGATTAAGAATGCCCTCTTCTCTATGGTTTTTTCAAAGGAAAATGTGGCCTGAGACAGGGTGACCCTCTCTCTCGTAGTCTATTTGTCCTAAGCATGGAGATATTATCTAGGAGTTTAAGGAGAATGAATAAAGATCAGGATGTCCCTTTTCATCCCAAATGTACTAAACTGGGGTTGAACCACCTTATTTTTGCTGATGATCTCATGATCTTTACTAGGGTTGATTTGCCTTCTGTTCAAAAAGCAGTTAATATTCTTCACTCCTTCTCTGTCTGCTCAGGCCTCAGAGCTAATTTTGAGAATACTTAAGCTTATTTTGGAGGGGTTTCTGATGATCTTAAGTTTCAAATCCTTACTGCTATAGGTTTGAATGAGGGATCTTTTCCTTTTAGATATCTTGGCACGCCCATTAACCATTCCAGGCTCACTCAACATATGTATGAAGGGCTCACACTTAAAATTACCAGCCTTCTACATAAATGTTCCCATAAAAATCATTCTTATGCTGGCAGAATCCAGATTATTAACTCTATGATTTTTGGTCTGGGTAACTTATGGAGTAGTAGCATTCTTCTGCCCAAATCTATATGCTCATTTGTTAATAAGGCTTGCATGCAGTTCTTTTGGGGTGCTACTGCAGGTGTCAGGAAAATGTCTTTCACGAGCTGGGAGTCTATTTGTGTTCCCTGGTCTGAATGTGGCTTTCAGGTGAAAGATATTAATGCGTGGAACAAAGCTACTATGTTGAAATGGCTCTGGCACATTGATAGAGGGACTGGGTCCATCTGGTCTTCTTGGATCAGGAATTACTTCCTTTCCTCTGATCTTTCCGCTCCATTTGGGAGTTGCAAATTAGAGAGTTCCATCCTAAGAGCCTTAGGAGTATCATCATTACCAGAGACAGATGTGTTATCTAGCTTGGAAGTGTCCAGAAAGTCAAGGAGCTTCTGAATGCTTGCTCTAATAAAAAGAAATTTTCCATTAGCAAGGCTTATGAGGATCTCAGGCTCACTCTCCCTACCAATTCTCTTTTCAGCAAAATAAGGAAAGCCTGTATCTTACCTAGGCACGGAATCATGCTATCTCTTGCTCTCAAAAGAAGATGGCCACTACTGATCAGCTCATCCGCAGAGGGCTCTACATCCCTAACAGATCTCCACTATATATGTCAGACAGCTGCTGAGAGTTCTAAGCATCTGTTTTTTCAGTGCTCCTTCTCAAAGCTCTTGATTTCTTGCATTGCTAGATGGGTGGGTCTTCCTGCTGGTATGGCTCAGCTTCATTCCCTTCTGGTCTGGATTTTCAGGAGCAAGGTAAATGGTTGGAAGAAGAACTAGGCATTATGTAGTATTGCTGCCACAGTCTACATCCTTCGGTGTGAAAGGAACAAAAGGACTTTTGAAGGGCTACATCGACCTATTGCAGCTCTTACTCGAGAAATTCAAGTCATTGTTAGTGCTACGTTACTTTCCCAATCTGCCAAGATAAATCAAGAAGAAATCATAGAGGCATTAAATGCTTAAATTGTTTTGATAGTTTTCCTAGTGGTTATGCTTTTGTAAGAAACTCATGTATTCTTTTTTGAATATATGAGAAATATCCATCTTGCAAAAAAAAAATATAGAAAAAAAATAAATAATAAAAAATAATAATAATAATTATAAATATAATTATAATTATAATTATAATTATAACAATAATAACAACATAGTCATAGATTAAAATCGTAGCCATAACAAACGGAATGATATATTTATACTAATCAAATCATCATTTATATGTCGAGTATATATGATTTTATATTCGTTTAACAACAAACAACCAAACAAAATTTAACAAGACCACTCAACAAAATTAATAGACTAATAATGCCCTCCTATAAACCAAGGAAAACTCGTATATTATATGTAAAACATGTACCTAGATATTTTCCCATAAACGTGTGACAGTACACAAGCATAACTTTTATTTACTTTACTAATATCATAGAAGCAATATTTTATGATAACTAGGAACAAACCAATTTACGCATATATAATATACAAATTGTAGTACTAAATGAGGACTTACCTTACTTTTAATAAGAATTGAGATAAATTAGTGAAAGAACCTACTTTTTCCTTTTTTTTTTATTTTGCTTTATTAACGTGCAATCGTGTTGATAGCGTATTTTAATATTGTAGATAATGTAATAGAGATGTGTGTCTTTCTCATTATTAGAATGGGGTATATATACATGGAATGAAATGGGGATTATGACATAGAACACTAGAAAGACAAGTCTAGAAGCATCCTACATTGAAAGACATCGAAAGACATTCATTATATGACCTATGGACATCCACACATACAATAAGTTTTATAATAGGAATTAGATTAACTTCTCCATAAATCCAACTGTATTATAGTAGTATCCTAACCAAACGACTAGACCTCGCAAAATAACCTGAATCCGAAAACCAATCTAAAATATCTGAATTAAAAACCGATAAGGCATGTGATATGAGTAACCTGAATAATATCAAAATCCCAACACAATTTGAATCGAACAGAAACTGAAACGAATTCACTTATAACTGAACCCGAACCTGAATATATCTGAACCGAGAAAACTGAATCGATTGACTCGTGTTAAAAAATATTATTTTCTCATAAACACGCTCATATTATAGGTGGTTTTAAATTAATCATGCATTTATTAATGGGATTACAAATTATTATATTCAAGTTGAGACTTATAAGGTACATTTAAGCTAATTTTTAGATTGTCAACTCAGGAAATTGTGACCGAAAATTCAACTGAATTGAAATTAATCTGACTCGAAATCATGTCTGACTCAAAATAGCATAAAACGATTAAAGTTGGTAATCAAAACGAACCCGGTCTAAATCGAGCTGAAAGCAAAACTAAGGTCAAGCCGCTTTAGCCGACCCGAACCGAATGATCCATTTGCAAGGTCTACAAACGACTATTGTGCCGTTTACATGAATTATCCAATTTATGTATTTTTTGAAAATTCATGAGAATTTAATTACTCGATAACAACTAAACGGCTCCTTACACAATCCATAAAATAAAAAGTACTCTGCATGAGATAAAATCATAGTATAAATCAAGATTTTTTACCTACCAAAATCCATCGCGAAAATTAGTAAGATACGTAATTCCTTGGCTAATTAGATAGATTTACTTAATTTACGTAATTACTTAAATTGTAAAATATCATCCCTGATACTCCTTCCATAAATGTCTATATTCCTAGCTAACATTAATACATAATTGTAGTAGTATATAAAATCAACCAATTTAACAATTTTCATATCAATTTCAAAACCATAATTAAGTTGGTAAATAAATAATGGAAATTTGGAGACAAAATATGGGCCCAATTGTTTTGGTGCTTGTAGCATTAGTCTCATTATTATTGATTCATCAATCAAATGGAGAAGAGAAATTAGTAAATAATTGTAACTTATTTGAAGGAAGTTGGGTTCGTGATGAAAGTTATCCATTATATAATTCTAGTGTGTGTCCATTTTTGAGACCTCAATTTGATTGCCAAAAGAACGGTAGGTCGGATACGGATTACCTCAAGTATCGATGGCAGCCTACTGGTTGCAGCCTCCCAAGGTAACGAAATCGATCCGACATTTAACTTAATAATTTTAACTTAACTTAACGATAATAGTTGTTTGTTGTGAACTTGTGATTGTTAGATTTTGTGACTTAAATCTGTTTTGTTGCCGGGTGTATGTCGAATATAATTTTGTGACGTGCAAACCTTAGTTCAGCGTCATATGGTCTACGGTTTGATTTTAGGGTCAAAAGAATTATGTAGTTTAGGTCGAAATTCTTGAATCTGTTTTGGTGCCCGTTGTATGTAGATTGTAATTTTGTGACGTATAAACCTTATTTCAGCGTCATATATTCTAGGGTTTTATATTAGGGTCAAAAGAATTATGTACTTTAGTTCGTAATTCTTGATTATGGTAGTATGTACCCGGACGTATTATTGTATTATTATGTCAAAAGTCAAAAAGAAAAAACCGAGTTGATAAATTGGAATTAAACTTGATTACACGGCTTCACACAATCGCCGATAGTGAAGTTGATTTAATTAGACCAAACTGGAAAATGAACTGACCTAATTAAATGTCGTTTTTACGTGTAATCACTTTAAACCTGAATATGTGGTATTTGGTAATGTGCATGGCATCTTATAAAAACGTTAGCAATATTGTTAATCATTACGTACACTCTTTCTTTGATCAGCACAATCGTTTGTTGTTTTGGGGAATTTGGATCACAAATAATGTTGTTCCTTTTTAAGGTTATTGTCAATTTAAGTTGTTGATATGTTATAATCAGATAATTCAGGAATTAAATTAATAAGATATGTTATTGATATTAGCAGATTTGATGCTAAAGGATTTTTAGAAAAAGTAAGAGGGAAGAAGATAATATTTGTAGGGGACTCACTTAGCCTAAATCAATGGCAATCCCTCACTTGCATGATTCATGCAGCTAATCCTATGGCTAAGTATACCATTTTGCAGCGACAACCCGTGTATCACTTCCATTTTCCTGTAAGTCGTTCAGCCCGATTTTATAGTTATATATATACCTTATATCGAGATTTATATGACATGGTCTCATATATTTATACGTGCGTGACTAATTTTCTCCTTAATTTAATCGTATAATTTATGGTTTCGTCTAAATTATAAGAGTGTCTCGTGTAATTTAATGGATTGGATTCTTATTAAATTAATCAAATGCATACATCTTGAACAAACATGACGAATTATTCATAAGTTGGTGATTCTATTAAAATAAACAACTTTAATAACTTAGGGGGTGATGTTTTCTTAATTTTAAATGTTCATACATACGTCTTGAACAAACATGACGAATTATTCATTAATGGAGTATTTGATACAGTATGTATATGATATTCAGTCACGCATGCACATAATTAAAATCAGATCATGTCACATTAAACCGTCTCACATACGAGTTTTTTTTTTACCAAGTACAATTAAGAAATAATGGACATTAATTATTACAAAATGCATGTTCTTACGTACAGGAGTACCAAGTAACGATCAGTATGCAATGGCATCAATTTCTAGTAGACATTGACGAGACAAAGGTAGGAAAAGTATTGAAGTTAGAATCCATCAAGGGTGGTGATGCATGGAGGGACTATGACTTATTGGTCTTCGATAGTTGGCATTGGTGGTTCTACAAGAAACCTCAACAACCGTATGTCTTCCCTTTCTCCTCCTTTTGCTTTTATAATATCGGTTTGTTTAAAATGTGCCCTTAGGGCCACATGATAAAATATTTAAATGAAAAGTCAAACAATAAATATCATGGAAAATTAAAGTATAGAGGCATTTTTTCAGTTTTCAATGCTATATTTAAGTTTAAACTTTGCATTTAAATCTTTTTAATATGTGCCCTAATGGCACATTTTAGAAAAACGTTACAATATTTATCTCAATTTTAATTTTTTTTTATCGATATGTAGTTTGTTTACTTTAGAGGTTAAAGGGTTACAAGATGACAATCCCGGAAATTGTTTATATTTAAGTAAAATTACCCAAATTTAATGTTGACGGGATTTGAACCCAAATCATGAGTACCATTTCTAATGACTTTTACAGTCTAGTTGAGCTGGCTAATCTATGCATTACACTCCTTAATTTCTTGCATTTATTTCGTTCAATTATACGAGTAGTTCTCAAGTTTGTGTACCTTGATTAGAAATCTTATTGTTTATCTCTGTGTCTTTTAAATTGTGGATATAATGTTAACGTCAATTTTATTGTACATATTCTTTTAAAAGACGGTTTTATAGATGATGTAGTTAATTTGCAGATGGGATTATATCAAATTAGATGGTAAAATCATAAAGGATATGGACCGAACACAAGCATTCCAGATTGCAATGAAAACATGGGCTAAATGGGTGGACTCGGCAGTCGATCATACCAGAACCAAAGTGGTTTACCAAGGCATATCGGCCTCACATTATCAGTAAGTTCACTTTCTTTTATACACGATCCATGAACCTTATGACCCGTAATTCTATTTATCACGTACTCACTTTGTAAAAAAATTCACTTGAAAATGACAGTGGAGCGGATTTTGGGAAGTCGAAAGCACAAAATTGCATAGCAGAGATGTCACCAGTATTAGGGTCAAGTAGCCCATCACCACCAAGCCCGGGAGAAGAGATTATGAAGCGGATATTGGGCCAAATGAAGAGTCCTGCATATTTTCTCGACATTTCATTGTTAACCCAACTAAGACCTGATGCCCATCCCAAGTCTTTTGTGAACCCGCAACACTCGGGTGCGGATTGCACCCATTGGTGTATCGCGGGTGTCCCCGATTCTTGGAATTTACTTATGGATGCTGCTTTCAAGTTATTTTAAACTCTATTTACTTATATCTAAGGAGTTAATTGTTATGTATTTATTTATAGAAGAGACTCGGGACTAATACAAAAATTTGTATTAGTAAATTGATAAGGTCATATGTATGAGAAATCCAACAAAATTTTATAAATGGTCTTCTCTTGCGGAGTTTTATCATCGTTTATACTTGGTCGTACTACACTATTTCTACTCAATCAATCAAGCTAGCATAGAAGGTTAACACGGTGTGCTATTGTGCTAATGTTGCATAAATGATACTCTCTCCGTCCCGGTCAATTGTTGTCATATTTCTCTTTAATGTGTCTCAGGCAATTGTTGTCATTTCTATATTTAGAAGATTTTGTATGAGTAGTTCAATCACCCAATGAGACTATTGTCCACTTGTCATCCACTAGGTGGACCACAAATTGTCTCATACTCTTTTTTTTATCTTTGTGCCAAAATGAAATGACAACAATTGACCGGGACAGAGGGAGTATATCAGGAGGTATGACAATGAGTTGAACTGTGCTCTAGGCTTCTAGCCAACCATCAAGAACAAGGGCAGATTCTAAACTAGATTACAACTAACGTCCAAGCACAAAGTGAACACCGCCTCTAATGGTAATCTGAGGAACATCGACAAGTAGGATAAAAACACAATTTTTCTCTATCGTAAAAATGAAGTTGATCGCTTAACGATGGTTGTGCCAACATTGCCCACCAATTTCCCAATGAACACGACGCATCACAAATGTACAATGCATAGTGCAGACTCTTTTTTCACCCATAAAATCGAAAATTTGAAAAGTGAACATAAGATTACCCTCTTAATTAAGATAGTCCCAATCAGACCTAGCAAATGGATTATTCGGGTCGGGTTTGGGTTATGTCATCCAGGTCGGATTACTTTTCGAGTCTATCAGTATCCAGTCATTTATCAAGTCGGATCATTTGAGTCATGATTTTGCTTCAAACAAGTCATTTTGTGTCATGTTAGGTTGGGTCAAATTCGGGTCACTTTCACATCTCGCATCAGCCTTATCGAATCAAGTTATTAGGGTCGGGTCAGCTTTGTGAGGTCTAGAACTCACAAGTCACAACAATGGTGCCTCCAATCGAGTATACTCAAATCATGAAGATGTTTTGTTTTGGTAACTCAAGTGAACCAAAAGTTGAAAAACTCCATAACAAAATCATGAAAATCATGTAAAAAACTCAAAACAGTTCCAAGTCAACTGCAACCCCTTTTAAACTCCATGGCTTACTCAACATTCACAACAGCCTTTTCATTTCCATCAAACTCCTTTCCTCAACAAACCACCTTCAAACTCTATAACATCTTCATCCCCAAACCCTCCCAATCTCAAGTTCATTCCTTCATCCCCAAATTATCAACCAATTATAACAACAACAACGAAAACCAATCATTACCCACATCAATTTTCAACAAACCCACCAAAAAGATGTCATCTTTCTTAACAACCAAGGCATCTCCAACTGACACGCTACTCAGTATCGTCCAATCAAACCCTGCCACGTGGCAATCCGCCATTGTTTCAAATGCAATTATCTTTGTTCTGGGTACTCCTCTTTTAATGGCGGGGCTATCTCTATCTGGCATTGCCACTGCCTTTTTGTTGGGTACTCTCACATGGCGTGCTTTTGGGCCCACTGGTTTTCTTCTTGTTGCCACTTACTTTGTTCTCGTAAATTTTTCTACTTTTTATTTTTTATTTTTTCCAATTTGTTTTTAATGATCTTATTGCATTTTGGTTTAATTGTTGTTTCCTCAAATTGCGGGGTAAGGGGGTCGGATGTAAGGATTACCCTTGTGTTAGCAGCAGAAAGAGACTGTTTCCGAATTAGTTTTATGTTGTGATGAAGCTTAATTGATTAAACTGATGTTGGTATTTTGTTCTGTGATGTTTATCTCCTTTTGATCTACTTTTTTGGGAAATGGTGTTTGATTTATGTGATTAATGCTAGTGTTTAAGCTTTTTGAGCCAACAGAAAATCCAACATTGTGTAGCTTGAATGCATCACAATTGACCTAATAAGGTGACTTCCTGTCGTATGTATCATTATCAATGCCTGGTCTACGACAATTTGCCGTTCCATGTCATTACATGGTCCATCCTACACTGAATGTTTCTTGTGTCCTGCGGCTCTTACATTGCATTTTCCCCTTTTTTTATCTTTTAGGGTACGGCGGCTACGAAGGTGAAGATGGCACAGAAGGAGGCTCAAGGGGTTGCTGAGAAAAGAAAAGGAAGAAGAGGACCAGGCAGTGTCATTGGTTCTAGTGCAGCTGGCTGTGTGTGCGCATACCTTTCTATTTATGGAATTGGAGGGGAGGCATTCTCTCAGCTTTGGCAACTTGGATTTGTTGCCAGCTTCTGCACCAAGCTAAGTGATACCGTCTCCAGTGAAATTGGGAAGGCATATGGGAAAACAACGTAATTATTCAATTTTGATTTGATCAATACATTGGATTTTAATTAGTTTATCAAGCACATACTTTATCTGCTGGCTGCCAGGAATTTTTCTATATACTCTCCTCATCTGCTTTTGGAACACTGGTTTAGGAGATGAAAAGTATATGAGAGAATAATTGGTGTTACCACTCACATAGGCTTGTATTATGAAGATCTTAGGCTTTACTCTTTAAATATGAGAATGTGACTCATCTGATGACATTATCAGAATCTTAGGCTACATGTCTCTGCATATCATACTGATGGAGGTTAGAGGTATAGAGGCATACTGGACATGCTAGTCACAAATTGGTAAGCTATACAGACTGCACAAGTAGTGGTGGAGCTAGGGTTTGACGTTAGTGTGATAAACATTGATCGACAAATTAAGGCGGGTGATTTATTGATGCAATAAACTAACTCGGATTTTTTTTTTTTTTTTGAAAATTTAAACTAAAAGATTACTGTAATATTTTCTTTGCTTGTGTGGGAAGGGAATGGATTGAGGTTATGGTTAGCCTTTGCTAGCCCCTAATGATCTCCCCACAGTACATAAGTGCACTGCGGTAATTAGCCCTAACCTCAGGGTACTTTGGTGATAGTATTCCAAAATATTATGTCATCTGTCATAATCTGCTGCTTCAATCATCTGAAGAATTTCTGATTTTGACGCTTATGAACAGGTACCTAGTCACAACATTCAAAGTGGTTCCAAGGGGAACAGAAGGCGCTGTTAGTGTTGAAGGAACCTGTGCTGGGCTTCTGGCATCTATTCTTCTTTCATGTGTTGCTTGTCTTACTGGCCAGGTTCACTTCTGTCCTTTCTGCCTATCTTTCCATTCCATCAGCATTTTCACATTCTAGTTTGGTACGGTTTAGGAGATTAGACAGGGTGCAAAGGGATAGCGATAGATGATGAATGTCAATGTGATTTGACTCTATTATATGCCAAAAATTATTGATTTGTAAAGTTGTGTTGTTTCAAACCTTATGGTATGAAAGAATGATATATGGTTTATCTGGATTCTGTGCATATACTGAGACACTGTTGTATGTATATAGTAAGTCCATTACTCCATTCCTTGTAGCTCTTCAGGGTGGATGACTTCGGTCCTGTTGTTATTTTTTTTTTATTTGATGCAGATAACTACGGCGCAAGCAACTGTATGTGTATTAGCTTCGCAGATTGCTAATTTTGGTGAAAGTGTTATCGGTGCTTCATTTCAAGAGAAGGACGGATTCCAATGGGTAGGCTACTGATGTTTCTTTATCTTCAAGTTTTAATCGCTTTTCGCCTTCTTGTAAACCTCTCAAGCTGTTTTCACTTAGATTTAGGGTGTGTTTGGATAGAAGGATTTAAAGGGAAAGGGAGGAATGAGAAATCCTGTGTTTGGTTAGCAAAATGGAGGTGGAGGGATTTGGAGGGGAGGGAAATGGATCCCAAGCCAAATTATTTCCTCTCCAAAATTAGGAAAGATTTGGAAGGATGAGAAATCCTTGGTCGATTTTCTACGCCTTAGTTGTGATTGTTATCTGGTGGAGGAGATGGTTTGGGCTAATGGGCCCTAACTTATGTTACTTCGACATAGCTGCAACTGTTAAATGCACAACACGGTTTTAGATTGTTAGACACGGTTATTTTGAGGAAATATTCATGATTTTGGCCTAAAATGAACTGTCAATGTCACGTCGTGTATTGGCTTGTCAGAATGCAACCAAATTGAAAGTGTCGAACGAATATAAGCTTACGTACGTTTTGCGTCTCACTATCCATCTCTTATCTTTTGCAGCTTAACAATGATATTGTCAACATCATCAATATATCCATAGGTAGCATTGTGGCCATCTTGTTGCAGCAAATCCTTCTAAACTGGCAGAGGTAAGTGCTCAATATCTCATAGATATTTTTTCTTCTAATCATTGTATTATCAACAATGTTATTCTCTTACTATCTGAGCTGTGTAGTTTGTACTCACCTCCATCTCATGCATATTGTTCTCATTTGACTTAATGGTAAATTTGACTTTTAATTGGAAAATGTGTTGGAAAATATCTCAATTGACTTCTTTTGATCGTCATTGTCAAATCGACTTCATTGTTGTCTAGTGTAACTTTTAATCAATAATGCAAATATTGATTTCTGGTCAGAATTGTGTGAAAGAGAAAGCAAGAACGACAGAGCGCGTCATCCATATGTGGATCAGTTGACGAAAAAGGGTCCGGGGATCAGTGTATCGATAGAAACAGGCAGTTAGTGAAGACTAGGTACAAGTCGTGTTAACGGCTTTGCCTTCCAAATTGATTTTAGCCTGACAACGCCCGTCCAGTATGTGTTGTACTCGAATGTGTTTTTGTTCCAAGTTATCCCCTGTAACATTTCCTGTACAGAACCCCATACTCAACTTCTCTGTGAATTTACTTTTAGTTGTAAAGTAACATGTTGGCCCTAATTTTAAAGATACATAAGCTCACTACATTTGTAGCGCTATCTTTTAGTCCACTTTTCTAGGTTCACCTGCGTATAATTGCAAAATCTCATTTCAGATCGTCTCGAAACAGCTTTTGCCCCTACTGTGTTCATGAAATGATAATTGTAGGTAATTGTGGTGAATTTGTGACTAGAAATATTTGGGTAAAAGTAAAAACTTTATTTTTAATTTTACAATATCATAGGGTAAGAAGCGACTTACAAGTAATAATGGACTTTATGACTTGATCAATATGCCACGGCTAAACCCACACACCAAAACAAAAAACAGTATCCTGGTGCTCACTGTCTCCCTTAAACAACCAAAATGCACAACTAGGGGAATTAATGAGACGAGACAACTCGCAAGTAACTTGAGCTTGACTCAGTCAAATTTCGTTCAAAGCTCGGCTCGTGCAAGCTCAACTCGAGGTAGAGCTCGGCTCAAAATGACTCGTGAGTGGCTCAAATTTGTATTATAGAATAATATCTTGCTCTTAAATTATAAAAATATCCATCATCATTAACTCTTTGTATAGATATAACCTTTACATCACGTTACTGAGAATATCGAAAGAAAGAAAGAAAACAAACGATTACCTATAGCAATTGTATATAGGCTAGAGTCGAACTCGGGTGAGCTCGAAATCGGCTCGAGGTCGAGTTTTGTTTCATAAGCACGAGCTCAAGCTCGTCTATCAGACCTATGCACAACACAGTGAATGAGCCGTATGATCAGTAATTAGATTTACAGCATGAAATCGCGCATACTTTATAAATCTAGGCTTATCCTTCCTTTTTCCACATTTTACAACACTTGACATAATCCTTTTCTCAGACTGGTCCAACAGAAATCTATAGAAATTAGACAAAAGTACAAACCACAAGGAGCTGAAACTAGCCACGTTGACACCTAAACAATCTGACAAAACGAGTTGCATTGGCGGCCCCGCAAAGTATCAGGCTTTCAGCAGCTATAGTATTAATAGTACAAGATGTCTAGGTCTGTCGTCTTCGTTTACCGGCATTATGTTTTGGTTGATAATGCTGACAATTTGATGATTGAGACCAAGATATGTCGGGCACGAACGGTGTATTCTCCGCTAGCTGCTGGGACCTTTCGGGCCAATATAGGCCTGATGCAGTCGGTGGTGAATGAATCTCAGGCACTGCCCAGGAAACCTCAGGAACCTGGCCCAACTGGTCATCGCTATCCAAGTCATGTTCCAAGGACCTCAGGAATGTAGACGAGTCGGAACTTCCAAGCTTGCCGCTATCAGCCTATTATCATAATTTTGGGGAAAAGGGATCAGAATGACATCAACAGTAATATATAAGACTAAAAACTACCACTGAGGTCTTTATCACGGTTTATAAACAACAAGCCGTAGGTACAAATTCTCCCCTTCCCTTTATAGTGTTTTGGGCGCTCTGGCGATGTGCCTCAGCCCTCAGGTGTGTTAATATTTAAACAAGGAATATCTCATTTTTCAGTGGCTTGAGGTTTAAGATTTAACTAATTTCATTTTATTATCCTAAGAATTGAGGTACTACTCTTTGAGTAAACATATGCAAAAATATGACCAATCTCTCGGTTTTCTTTGTTTTACATGAAAAGGGGAATAGAGGCATACCTTTGACGATCCATTGCCGGTGAAACTATAATTATGATGAAAATCACTCATTCCATAGAAGTCTTCTAAAGGCCACTCCGAAAGGTTTCCTGAACTAGAACCACCAGCAAAGTTCATCCTAGATTGGGTTAGGTCCTCGAGGGTGCCATTTTGAACAGGCTGTATCCTGGCATATTCACTCATTGACATTGGCATGGTCCTCTGATTAGAATATGCATTGTCTGCCGCTCCATTTTGACCCGATATTGTTCTGTCATAACGGTTTGTTTCCATTGTAGGCTCAATGGGCTTTAATGCATCCCGATTATCTGCATAACCCGAGCCTCTGTCACCAGAGTGGGTTATTCCCTGTGATGATGAGGAACCGGGTTCAGCAGCCTCGAGACCCACCTTAACTCCAGTCAACAGAAATCTTTGATGGGCTGACACAAAGGAATTTGCAGTATGGATAGAAATGTCACACTGCCTGCAAAGTAGTGCTCTGTCTTCTAAGCAAAAGAAGTAGCCAACTGAATCCTGCAACAAATTTTACATTACATCGTGTTTGTCAGCGATGGTGGGATCAAACTCGTCTAATCCGATATGAATAAGCCATAATTTGTTAATACGAAGTCTTATTACTCCATACAGTTTTAATCATTTTCGAGCCATTTACCATAAAAATAAAAGTTTTTTTATTTAAAAAAAGGTAAATTTAATGAATTGTACTCCATAAGAATTAAAACTGTAGATAAAAATGGGAAATCTGATGTTAGGTAGCTTCGATGGTAAAATTAAGAGAGGACATGGGAGGAAAACCGTTAGCATCAAAATCACCCACGGGCCTCTCTTAGGCCAAAAACATAAACGTTTGAGACGAATGGAGTATCTCGTAGATCCTCATTTATGTGGGTCTATGGGAGTATATCCTTCCAAACTAACTCCGTCGATCCAAATAAGGCCTTATGGATGAGGTCCGTCTCAAACATGGATATAGCGGTTAAGAAAGCTTGAATGAGACAGTTTCATCGCTAAATAATAAGCTCGAGTCCTCGGGCTCGACTCAAGAGCCTAACGAGTCGCCTACAAAGGCTTGCTTGACTCGAAAAGCCTACAAAGGAATAGTTGATTAATAATAATAAGTTAAAAAGGAAAGAAACCTGACAGATATCGCAGATAGGAGAGTGAGAGGAGGAGTGAGAAAGAGAGAGACGGTGGTGTTTACTAGCTAACTTATTTGCTGCGTGAACCTTCTCGTCGCATTTCTCGCATAACGCTGCCTCGTCTGCGCAACATAACACCGTTGCCTCTGCCGTCTCACACACGTTACACTGTATCTTCATCTTACTCTTCTTTCTTCTTCTTCTTCTTCTTCAGATATTTAAGATTAAAGATATTATTAATTATAACAGATATTTATGAGCAGTGATGATACTAGTTGAGAGTTGAGAGTTGAGATGTGGAGACACCGAGGGATGGTGAGTTGTGTTTGGTTTCATTCAAGGGAGGAGAAAATTAATAAAGAATGTGTCTGTCATGAAATGTTTAAATTATAGACAGCCAAGACAGATATTTTATGGGTGAAACTAGAGGCGTGTGTCTCAACTTGGACTCCTTGTTAGATCTAACAAAAGGGTTAATCGACTCCGATTTAAGTTACCAAATTTCAGGTCGGGACGTTTCATTACTTCGGTTCTTTCATATTATCAAGTTAGTTCGGATTAGATTGGTTGTTTCGGGTTTTTAGATCATTTTCGGGTCAATAATTAAAAGAAAAAAATTAAGTATGATTAGTATTATTGTCTATTTTAGTTTAGTATTGATAATTACTCTTTATTTTTTGAATAAATA
Source organism: Heliosperma pusillum (assembly GCA_022085475.1). Classification (NCBI taxonomy): domain Eukaryota; kingdom Viridiplantae; phylum Streptophyta; class Magnoliopsida; order Caryophyllales; family Caryophyllaceae; genus Heliosperma; species Heliosperma pusillum. The sequence continues at coordinate 29,372 of JAIUZE010001781.1, forward strand.
ATATTTAGTATGCTTTTAAATTAGTAATCTCAAGCCTTTTTTGTTCACTTAGAATTACATTTTGTCGGGTCATTCCTGAGACGGGTAGTTTCACATTGGGTCATTTCGAGTTAGGTCAGTTCCGGGTCAACAGAGTTCGGGTCACATTGGAGGGTTGTAGTCGTCTGGGTCAACCTTTTCGCATCAGGTCCTGGTTTTGCCAGGTCTACTCCCAACCTCCTCCGTTCTATTTAAAACAAAATTATTCGTTTAAAACCTTAAGAAGGTGCAAATAGATATCAAATGGTATGAATGTATGACAAGTTGCCTAGAAAATGATAACTTTTTTTGTCCTTATTATTTTAATTTGCTAGTATTTGATATTTATTTGACATGTTTTAAGGTTTAAGATGGATACTGCATTTTAAGCAAGGCATGTTGATTTTCTCTATCATTCGCTTTAATTACAAGTACACTTAAATATAAGAAGTCTCGGGACATTTTATTATGGAGGCCATAACTGTGAACAAACTTGTCAAACTAGTCAGGTTTGTAAAATATGGGTTTGTATGGGCCGGTTTATGTGGATTCCGTCGGGGAAGGGTTGGAAATGGGTTAGATTAACACCTTTTATTAATGTTTATTTTCTCTAACTTTAATTAATTATTAAAATATAGTGATTGTTAATTTTTATAATTATCTAGTTATATACTACGGAGTATATGACATTAATAAGAACAAACAATTTTTTTGCTAATATATTCAATATCGCTTTGTTATACGAAGTATTAGATTCATCAAATGTTATACGTGCATGACAAATAGTGACTACTCCCTCCTATTCTGAGCAACCTTCCCCCTTTCTATTTTGGGTTATTCACAATAACTTCCCCCTTTCCTTTTTTGGTAAACTTTTATACTTATTTTAATCACATTACCCCACTACAATACCCTACAATACCCATAGTTTATCTTATTTTAATCACCTTACCCCACAACAATAATTATTTTAATCACTTCACTCCACAATAATACCCCACAATACATTCCCTCTCTCCAATCACCTTACCCCCACTTCATTACTTTTGGTTATTTAATTAAACGTCTTAAAATTTGTGCCAAGTCAAATGGGGAAGATTGGTTAGAATAGGAGGGAGTATATTATATGCTAATCATTTGATTAATGAAACATGCGATAAAAATATGAAATATAAACGTACTTTATTTCAAAATTTTCAAAGTTTAGAATAGTTTAAGCATTTTATATTGATTTCATTTGCTTTAAATACAAATTTTCAATAAATCTTCCCACTTATGTGTAATTGTGCAGGTTATTGGTTCGGGATATTTTAAGGTTCAAGTTATTTTAAGGCGAGTTCGATCGTGTTATTTTTGGAGGGTCATCTTTTGACAGGTCTAAGTATGAGGATTCGAACCTACTTGTTATGACTCACATCGTCATTGTTTATCATTGAATTTGGAACAAAGATTAAAAAGAGTGAGTAATCATTTGTAATATTGTTATAGGACATCGCGGGATAGAGCAGCGGGTAACTCGCAACTACACAAATGAATGCAGATAATCAAAGCATTCTTCAATTAGAAAAGTAAATAAATCAATAAAATCAGACATATTGAATGAAATAGATATATAAATAATCAAAAAGTACATTATAGAGTATATAAGTTATATACAACACATTTATTTGTTTATCTATTTCATAATCCAAAACTTAGCACACATTCTAGTCAAAGTTAAACTTTATCTAAAAGATGGCTTAATATAACACGTCCAAAAATACCAAAAAAAGCATGTGAATCTCTAGTACGGACTACGAAATATATATTATTAATTTACTAATTTTTAAACTTAGTAAAAAAAAATACTTAGTAAGTTGAACACATACAACTATACAAGTATACTAAGTACAAAATTTTTAATTTCAAACGGTCACTATCCGTCCCAAACTTTATGACGGGTAAAATATATATCAAATTATCTTATTTGTTGCCTAAAAAATATAAAAAAATTTCTCTTTATTATCACATCACCCCTTAATAGTATTTGATCTGTCTTAACCTTTAAAGAGGTAATACTAGTACTAAGCAAGATAGATTTACTAATACAAGTATACAACTCGACCCATACGTCTATAATATACTCGAGATGATTTGGTCGGTATATTATTAATGTAGAAGTATAAATAAGTGATGGGCTGGAAAAAGGGTACATGGCACGTTGGTAAGGTGGTGTGTGTGGGCGGTGTTTAGTCCGCGTAGGCGCGTACTACTGTACTCCCTCATCTCGCTTTCATGGTTTGATGCACTGTTCCCTCACTTTTATGGATGTCTCTTTCAAAGTCTCATGGCTTATCTCACAAGAAATCTTTGAATATAAATATCTTCCATGATGAAAAAAGAAAAAAAATTAATAATAGTGTAAATATCTTCGTTGACTATTTTATGTGTGCCCCCTCCCATCAAGACCTCGGCATAATGGCGGTTCGGCCCGGCCTGCTATGCCGGTTAAGTTTATTCCCTCCCGCCAGCCCGTGTCCCCAGCCCGCCCAACCCATATCATCAACCGGGCCGGTCCCGGTTTTGTGTTAGAGGACCCGGCCCGAACGCCAGCCCACACATGAATCGGTAGACCCGCACTGAACCAGCTGAATCGGTTGACCTGGCCGGCCTAGTTCAATGTGGGTCGACCGTTGCATTAAATTCTGGTTTTTTTTTTTCAAATTTGAATTCAAATGTGTTCATATGTCCCCCCTAATCTATACAATATTATAAAAAGGTTAACATTGAGTGTCACATGGCAATATTATAATTCATCCAAAAGCTATCTAAAACATATTGCAATTATGGAGTGATCTCTCCAATTAAAGGCTTAATTTTCTTTTAATTAAAAAGTTTCATGGCTTTTCCACTCCCATAGCCTAAAAAAACTTGCTCACATTAATTAAAAAGTGTGGAGTAAATACCCTCTTTATTTCTATAATTAAGCTAGCCTTCTTGTCTCCCTCACAATTATACTACGTATTAAACATTGTTATATAAATCATTTTCTCATTTTAGTAGAATTGCATATCCCTTCCGTTGTATTGTTTCTTCATTATAAAGGTTTTGCTTCTTTCTCTTATTTATCTTAAGTTTTGTTGTTTGCCTATTAACTAATTGATTTATTTCTAATTTGCAGATATCTAATAAAGTTTTGAACTCAATCCGTTTTTTTTGTTGCAGCGAGTTCGGTTAGTGCGTTTGTCGACTCATCGTATGGTTTCTTCACTAACTTCACCAACCCTCTCAATTTTTATGATGATTTTGAATACAAATTGCAAATGACAGTAATTACATATTTTTATTGTTTCCAAAAGGAAGGAAAAAAAGTTACCACTGATGATGTGTTTGAGACGATGTAGGCAACGGGTTTGGCTACTAAGATTTTATTATTGGTGATATTAAGCTAGCACGATTAGTCTTTTATTGTATTGTAAGCTTTTTGAATTTTTTTAAATTGGGACATTAGAGAGTAGGGGTAAATGTTGAATACTTGAATGCATATGTATATGTATAAACGAAGAGTTGGTTTAGATGAATGAATATAGATATGAGATTTGTGCGTGAGCTTCTTCACCTTTGAGTCAAGTAAATTGGAAGGAATTCAAATGAATGAAATCTTCACATTCAAAGTCGTAAATGTATGTTAAAAACGTCATAATATAATAGTTTCATGATTATCAAAAGTTGTTAGCCTTAAATGTTTTTTTTTCTCTTTCGACTAAAATCAAGCAATATACTTGTATTTTTTTAATCTCATGCATTATGTATTTATGTATTGTTGCTACTTATTATATTTGACGAAGTAATAATGCTAACATGTGAAAAAAGAAAACATTTTAACTTCTTCGTTATGTATCTTTTCCCTAGAAATGGATAGTTTAAAATAGTATAGTACGTTTCAATGTGATAGAGCTTAATTTGTAGGTTAAATTATTCTTATAGCTATTATACTTTCAAGTCGACCCTTTTTGGATGTTTGAAATTAATTTTCGTTAGCATGTAATGTATGTAAACTTAATAATTATTTTTTGGAATATAATTACATTTATCATATGTATTATGTCAAAACAGATTGGTTTTTGTAGATTTAAGTGTTCTGTTGTTTTTTGTTTTTTTGTTGCAGCGAGTTCGATTAGTGCGTTTGTCGACTCATCGTATGGTTTCTTCACTAACTTCACCAACCCTCTCAATTTTTATGATGATTTTGAATACAAATTGCAAATGACAGTAATTATATATTTTTATTGTTTCCAAAAGGAAGGAAAAAAAGTTACCACTGATGATGTGTTTGAGACGATGTAGGCAACGGGTTTGGCTACTAAGATTTTATTATTGGTGATATTAAGCTAGCACGATTAGTCTTTTATTGTATTGTAAGCTTTTTGAATTTTTTTAAATTGGGACATTAGAGAGTAGGGGTAAATGTTGAATACTTGAATGCATATGTATATGTATAAACGAAGAGTTGGTTTAGATGAATGAATATAGATATGAGATTTGTGCGTGAGCTTCTTCACCTTTGAGTCAAGTAAATTGGAAGGAATTCAAATGAATGAAACCTTCACATTCAAAGTCGTAAATGTATGTTAAAAACGTCATAATATAATAGTTTCATGATTATCAAAAGTTGTTAGCCTTAAATGTTTTTTTTTCTCTTTCGACTAAAATCAAGCAATATACTTGTATTTTTTTAATCTCATGCATTATGTATTTATGTATTGTTGCTACTTATTATATTTGACGAAGTAATAATGCTAACATGTGAAAAAAGAAAACATTTTAACTTTTTCGTTATGTATCTTTTCCCTAGAAATGGATAGTTTAAAATAGTATAGTACGTTTCAATGTGATAGAGCTTAATTTGTAGGTTAAATTATTCTTATAGCTATTATACTTTCTCCACCCAAAAGGCCAAAATCTTGATTCACTTTATATTTTAGTGTCATGAACGTAGTCGAAGTACTTTAATCTTCACCTACAAGTAGATATCATACACATGACATGCACATATGCTTAGCAAGGCATGCACCCCAAGTTTTGTGTTCGCTAAATTTTGCACATGATCAATACATGAGGAGCCTCTCCATTTCTTTTTAGAAAATATATCCATTTAGAAGTATGATAAGTGAAGATGTTACTCCCTAATATTTTGTAAGAAAAAATGAATTTTTAGACGACAACTCTATTATTTTGTAAGCATCATTCAGCTAATCTATATCATTGAGAGGAGATGACTATCAATATCATTATCAATATGGTGATCGAAAGAGTGTAGTTGATCTTAAAGTGCGTGAAAATACGAGAAAGTTAAAAGTTTTCAAATAACACAAAAATCACACGAGATAATAAGTAGGTTACATTTGAGCGGCATGTCGCACATTCAAACAACAACTAATGAAGTTGGAACTATTCGAGCATTTCTAATTAGAAACAATTATTATATTATTCACTCTTTTGTTATAATATTTCTTTCTAAAAAAATGGATTATAAGCCATTATGCGTCTGCAAGCTACATCACCAGAACATCTTAATTCCAAACTCCTTAAGCAATTATAAGTTTTACTCCATATTTTTATGGTACATTTCCTTTGTCTTATTCTTTTTATTTAAATAAATTGTGAATTTATCTAGATACAAAACATACATATTAGACCGAAAGAGAGTCGTTTATGTGAACTAAAGTTGTTCACCCATATCCATATATATTGCGTTAAGAAGTTATTTAGCTTGATCAATGCCTTTGAAGTTTGTTAATTGGTTTAGGATAACACTATGTAGATAGAAGTGACCTAACATTGGTAAAATAAAACTTCATACACAAGCGAAATAACTACTTGAAATAAAGCGATGAGCAACCACGCAATATTGTAATTGCCTAATTGGTATATTTGTTTATTAAGTAAAGCCCAAAAATCAATCACGTAAATAAATAGCATTTGAATCTATTTTCGGCAGCAGGAGTACATGTACATTACGATGAAGAAGAATAAATACATAATAATTTACCATCCAAAAAATTTTGGTTAAAAACATCTCTTAACATAATCAAACATATACTATCAAATAAAAATACCCCGTGAATTTCACGGGTAAAAGAACTAGTTTGTTCTATAAATACCCACTTCATCTCTACTTATTAAAGTAACAAGCACAGTGCTAATGTGTCAACTTGTGGTTGAAATTACAATTTTTTTTATTTTTTTTCACTGAAGCCCCACCACGTTCCTTCTATCATTTTTATTTCATTCTTTCACATAGAAAGACCAAATATATTATCTGATTACCTCTATGGCTCTATCATTTTTATTTCATTCTTTCACCATAGAAAAATCAAAATATATCCATTTAATTATCAAAATGTAATCAATTAATATAAAATGTAATGTAATCATTTAAACAATGACAAAATTTTTTTTTACAATATGATAAAAACTTAAAATAGAGACCATGGAATTTCATGAGAGCTAGAAAAGTATGACAAAAAAAATGAAATGAAATGAAAAAAGTATCCAATTCACACCAAAAATAATTTCAATAAAACTTATTTGACAACTTAGTACCAAAAATATGAACTTAGTATCAATTTGAACATGAATGACCGTCGAAGAAAAAGTGTAAAGAATATGAACCGAGAAATATGTAAGATTCGCCTATCAGATGTAAATTATTTGTGGGATTTTTTTAGGGAATTTAGAGTGAAAGGTGAGATTATTAGGATTTCTTTTTGAAATCTACTAGGATTTTGATTTACCATTAGATTTGGTGAGGGAGAGGCGAGAGGCGAGATTTGAACTCATCGTTTACGTCCTGACTAGAAATACACACTTTTGTTACACTCGGAGATGGCAAGAGAAAACAAAATAGGATTGCATGGTATGAAACAAAATACGCATGCAATTGCTTACTTTTTAGATATTATATATCTGTATGGTAATTTCACGGGTTTGAATATTTAACAATTCAACTAAATCGATTTAAACGTGTACACGTCAAACTTTTTATTTTGTTCGTTTTCATTAATTATAAATTATAAGGTGTTTTTGATAACTACTACCTACTAAAGCCTCACTTTGAAAAATTACTACCAACTAATTTTTTTCTTAAAAACTACTACCAATATATTTGGTCCGGGTTAATAATAATACCAAAACTTAAAAAACACCTCTAAAACTTAATCTCAGCCATTGACTTTGCATTCTCATCTTAATTTACAAAATGTGTTCCTATTTTCCCCTTTCCTATGTTATACTTCCTCCCATCCACACCAAAGGTTACATGAGAGGGAGCACAAGTTTTAAGAAAACTTATAAAAAGGAGGGGTATTATGGGAATAGAAGTAGGACCACCTAAAAGTTAATTAAAAGAGAGTCATGTGATTAGGAGTTGAGCAAACTGGCGCCACTTTTGAATGCCTCTCACCTCCTTTATTTGCTATCAGCCAAAATTTCACTTTGGTGAATTTTTTAAAACTGGCGCCACATTCACTTTGGTGCAAAAAGAGGATTTTTATTTCAAAGCTTCTATAAATACAAGTTCTCTTACAGTTTCCACCCAACATTTAACTTTACAACTTCAAGATAAAATTACAACTTCAAAACAGTAATAAAATTACAACTTCAAAACATTAATAAAATTACAAATTTCAGTAAACAAAAAATATTATGGGGAAGACGAATTTGTCGGATGAACAGAAGGATTCCCTTGTTCATTTCTTATTGGAAAACTCCGAGGAAGGCATCCCACACAAGGGGAAGATGAAGGAAGCATCTTCAAAGTGGAACGTGACCCGGAAAAATGTCAGGTTGTGGTGGAAGCGAGCAAAGGTAAAGATGAGAGACGGTGCCGCTATCCACTTGCCATCAAGTAGGATAGGTAATGGGAATGCAAAACGTGTGTACATCGACAAAGAAAAGGTGATGTCACTGCAAAAAAAATCGAGGGTCCATAGAGAAACTAACGGCCAAACTTGGAGTTGGTTATGGTACCGTTCAGTGATGGGTTAAAAGTGACATACTAAAGAGAATAAGCAGCCCTTTACACCCACCTCTAACCGAAGCCAACAAAATAGACATGCTGATTTTTTCGCTTAACTCAATCTATCTTGACTTAAGTGAAAATCTTATCAAGTTCAAAGACATGTCACAACAAGTTCATATTGACGAAAAATGGTTCTACATTACGAAAGAGGTAGATAGGTACTACGTAATCCCCGGAGAGGATGTACCATGCCGCGCTTGTCAATCAAAAAGATTCATAACAAAGGTTATGTTCATGTGTGCGGTAAGTAGACCTTTGTTTGGAACAAATGGTGATGTACTATTCGATGGGAAAATAGGGATTTTTCCCTTCATTGAGGATGTACCAGCACTAAGAAGTAGTGCAAACAGGGCAGTAGGAACTTTAGTCACAAAATCAGTCAACTCAATTACGAAACTTGTGATCAAAGACTGTTTGATCAATAAGATCATTCCTGCACTGAAGTTAAAATGGCAAAAAAAATGCAAGTAAACAGATTTAGATTCAACAAGATAATGCAAGGCCCCATATTTCAGACACTTATCCAGAATTCAAAGTTGCTGCCAGCTCAGGCGGTTTTGAAATTCATCTCATATTTCAACCACGAAATAGTCCAGATTTAAACATAAATGATTTGGGTTTTTTTAATTCGTTACAGTCAGTGCAACATGAATCTGTAGCCACTACAATTGTTGAATTAGTAGCCGCAGTTTAGAATGCTTATGTGGTTCTTGATCCAACCAAGTTGAACTTTAACTTTCTTACTTTACAAACAGTGATGGTAGAAATTATGAAAACAAATGGTCACAATAGCTTCACTATACCTCACAGAGGAAACGAGTCCTCGCACGATGATGTATACTCCCTAGGGATTTATGGGTCGATGAAATGTTAGTGAGGGAAGCTTTAGAGCACTTGATGCAAGAAGGACAAGGGGCTGCCCTTGAAATTCTTAGAGAAGGCTTGAACCAACTCATTCCTGTGCAAGTGGAAGGAGTGGATGTGGCAATTGCTGAAGATGCATGATTTTCAGAAAGTTAATAGGTATGCAATGTTTTGAACATGCATTTAGGTGTGCAATGTTTTTAAGATGCAATTATGTACGAAGTATGCAATATTTTGAAATGTTTATGAAGGAAACATGGTCAATTGTGTAAGGTTTCCTTCTTAAACATGATGATAAATGTGTCAAATTTCCTTTTTCCTAATTTTTATGAATGTAAGACTATGTAATGTTTCCATCATAAACATGGCAAGTAATGAAACATTGAAGTAAGTAATGAAAATATATTGACTTTTAAATGTTTAATTTTGGATTACTTGGTGGTTTTAATTAGCATTATCATAATTTAAATGTCATCATAACTGAGAGCAAACACAAGCTCTCAGGGTGGACTCCTCTTTCATCATTGAGCAAGACAATGATCAATTTGTGCCTCCAAAACCAATTTTAATTGGGGTGGCATCTAAAGTGACCTTGTCATCATTTACGCCGCCAAAACCAATTTTAATTGGGGTGGCATGTAAATGACTTTTTAATATCGGGGTAATAAATAAGACCACAAATAATAAAGACCCTCACATAAGAGATCATTGGGTCACGAAACAAACAGGAAACATGACCAGCAACAACATCAAACCAGCAACAGCAACAACATCAAACCAACAACATCAAACATGACCAGCCAAAGAGAACCAAACATAGGCAGCAAACAACATAACATCCCAACAAACAAAACAACCAGAAAACATGACCAGCATCAGACCAACACAAAACAGAATCAAACAAACAACAGCAAGACTACGCGATATGATCCATAGTTTTCAGAGATTAGGATTAGAAGCCTACCATTCAGCTTTCAAAATACGCAAAAGAGAAGCAAACATAGGCATCAAACAACATAACATCCCAAGAAACAAAATAACCAGAAATCAAAACCTGCATCATCAGCATCAAACTAGCAAAAAACACAATCAAACAAATAACAGCAACATTAAACGAGATGACAAACAACCAAAACATCAACAACTTTTTTTACCAGCACAAAACACAACCAAGACAAATAACAACAACACTAAACAAGATGACTCACAAATATCAAGGTTTAGGATTAAAAGCCAACCATTCAGCTTTCAAAATAGGCCAAAGAGAACGAAACCTAAGCAACAAACAACAAAGCATCCCAAACGATTCTTGGTTTTCAGGAAGATCGTAATCAACATGATCCCAATCAAAACGCTTTCTATCTTCACAAATAGTCTCACAAAACCCAGCAACAACATCATTATTTTCTTTAGGAATATGCTCAGAACAACCAGCAACAACATTATTAACTAAAACGGGAACAGATTCAGAACACTCACCAACGATATCAGGTAGTTCACCACGAGCCTGAGCAGCTATCAGACTCGCGATAAAGCCAAGTGGATGATCATGCAAGTTATCATACTCAGGGGTCTCAGGAACGATGTCAAGATCAAGATCTGGGTCTTGTGTCTCTTGGACTTCAGTTCCCAAATCAAATGGATCGAGACTGTAGGAACGATGGTGACAGGAGGATGAGAATCCTAAAAAATATTGTCAGTGATGGAATCATCATAAGACCAATCATCTGTTCATGATCCATAGAATAAAATATGGATGAACCCAGTGAGAATTAAATCATTATAATTGTCTTCCAAAAGATGAAAAAAATAGAGATATGTAAAGAGAGAATGTCGTCAGATGAGGTAGATAATGAAGAGAAAGTTTGGAAAGGTAAGATGAGGAGGCAGATCTAAGAAGGAAGATGAACGTGAGAGAGTAAGAGGAGAGAAGATGAGAGTCGGATGAGAGAGACGAAGGTTGTTGAGAGATTAGGGTATTTGTAGGGAGTGATTAAAGAGGGTAATGAATGTGAGTGGTTGGGAGTCACGGTTAGGGTATTAATTAGATGAGGTTTTCAATTAATTAATGTTGGGTGGGTAGGTTTGGTGATATTATGATAATGGCATTTTCTGTAAATATGTAGGACATTTAGGAGTATTTGGTCTTATTTATTACCAAAAGAGGAATGGGTAGTTTGGTTTGGATGGTCCGAATAAGGTAAGTGTAACCTTTGGTTTGGATGGGAGAGAGTATACATTAAACACTAATCTTATTTTTGTACCTCTTATCTATTTTATTCTACTTTCACCCACTCTCATCTTATTCTTCTATGTCTTCTTTGTTTCAATTCCTCTTTTTTGTTTATTGTATGTGTTTCAATTAAGCTTTTATGGTTTTAATTTTTTGTTTTAATTTTGGGTTTATTGTTCCCCTCTTTAATCTGGGTAGTATAGGTGATTAAGATGAACTAATTTAGTATAGTTGATTAGTCTTGGTTAGATTATAAGGATTTGAAGAAAAGTGAAGATTATTTTTCCCCAAATTCACTTTAATCAAGTAAGTTGTGCTCTAAGATGAGAATAAGATGAGGAGTGAGATAAATTAGAGAGTGTGAGGTAGAATAAAGGCAAAATGGTCTTACATTTTTTTATAATAACAAATTCTAAAATGGCATACCCGTGCAATTTGCACGGGTTTAAGACTAGTTTAATCTAATTTCTTGTACAATTCTCTCTTATCTATTCTCTAGTTTACATCTTCTTAATCTTCTAATTATTCTCAAAGTATTAAGTTATAATTATTCACAAATACTCAAGTTATAATTATTAATTTATTATTATCAAATACTCAAATCATTATAAATTATAAAATAGTCTTAATTCTCTCTTAGTATATCTAATTCTATCATAATGTCACAAAATATCACATTGATATTCCCCAAGAAATTGATGAAGAGGAGTTGGAAAGAATTTTTCATAGTAAATACTTTGATATTCTTTTATTTCTTAATCTCTCTAATTTTATCATTTCATTTCTACCTACTCTAAATTATAATTACTTTGATTATATTAGTAATTAAAAATATAATCAAATTAATTGATACATAATCTAAAATTCTAAATTTTATTTTATTATATTGTAGTTAAATGATTATATATTAATTGATTTGATTATATGTTAGTATGTTACTACTTAGTTTTTTTTCTTATGTTTACTAGTTGGTCATCTTCCATAGTTCCACTTTCACATACCCAAGAATCTCAAACTTTTGCTGCTTCAGGTTCGACTACCAAAAAAACCGGTGGTAGGCAAGGAGATATTTCTTGGGTTTGGTTGTATTACGACAAAGTACCTCAAGATGGTCAGCCAAAGGAGAATCCCAAAAACTTTATATGCTCTTGTAAACTTTGTGCTCAAGAAGGGAAGACGGTCATCTCTTATAGATGGAAGAAGGGAACGGGAACTGGAACTTTGACCCGTCACTTGGAAAAGCATGAGCTAAATGGTCAAAATCACAAATCCGGTGGAGGAAGGGTAAAACAACCAACAATGAGTGTCTATTCATCATCGATGTCCGGTGGAGGTAAACCGTTTTTTTATAACCGATAAAATATGGTTGATAACATTGCTAAATATGTTTGCATGACCGAGCAACCTTTTACTTATGCTAATAGTCAAGAGTTAGAGGAATTTGTTAAATTGTCTTTACAACCGCTTTATTATAAAGTGTCGAGAAAAAAATAAAAACGCCGTACTCAAATACAATATGAACAAGCTAGAAATGAATTGATTGCTTTTTTTTTCAGCCTATAAAAATCGTGTTTGTTTAACTAGTGATGGTTGGACATCTAAACAAGGTTAACCTTATTTATGTATCACCGTACATTGGATTGGTGATAATTTTATATTAGAGAAGCGTATTATTGCTTTTGATTTAATGGAAGAACGTCACACTGGTTAAAATATTTTCACTCGTATTAACAACACAATTAACGAGTTTAACTTAAGAAACAACATCATGTCTATTTCTTTTTATAATCCTTCCGCCAGCACAAAATGAATTGAATATGTTAAACTACAAATGAACTTGATATTAAATGGAGAACTTGTCCATATTAGATCTTGTGCTCACATTGTTAACTTGTCCACCAAAGAAGGTATATCTTTGTTATTTTCTTTGTTAAACCCAATTAGACAAATAATTAAATGGATTAGAAATGGAATGAATTTTAGAAGTGTATATACTCATTTATGTACGAAGGTCGGGTTAAGGGCTATAAGAAATGGTCATTAGATACACCAACAAGATGGAATTCAACTTATAAAATGCTAAAAGATGCTATTAATTATAAAAAGGTTATCACTCCTTTGTATAATGAACATGAGGGTTTTAAAGAAGGTGAAGTATTAATTGATAAATCTATGTGGTCACTTGTCAATCATGTATGTAATAAATTGTTAAAAGATTTTAAAGATACAACAAATGTTTTTTTCACAAGTTTATGAACCTAATGTTCATTGTGTTATTTTGCAATGTTGTTCTATTGTTGATGAGATGAATAATTGTGAAAATGTGATTTGCTTAAGACCGGTTATTGATAAAATGAAGAAAAATGGTTAGATTATTTTACCAAATTTTCCACCATTTATTGTGTTGGCGTGGTTTGCTATTTAATCCATGTGTTAAAGCAAGTGGTTTAAAAGACATTTTAGATTTTTTTATGATGCTTTAGGTTATACATATAATACCCAACTCGAAGTTGATTATGCTATTGGTATTGTTCATCAATTATATGCGCTATATGAAAATGAACTTGGTAGGGAATGTGAGCCACTAAGAAGTCTAAATTGCCAAAAACTAACACCATATTTGATCACCCATTAGATAAAAAATCTTCAAAAAATCACCGCTTATACTATTACCGAATATTTAAACTTTGAACATAGTAACATTGTTGGGCAACAACCCGATGTTCTAATATGGTGGAGAAATCACGCCGCACAATTTTCCATATTATCCAAAGTTGTTAGAGATATACTAGTAGTATCTGCTTTTATCGTTGCATCCGTGTGTGCTTTTAGTGCAGGTATAAGAGTTCTTGATGAAAAAAGATCAAGTTTGGGTTCAAAAACCCTCAAAATGCGTGTGTGCAAAAACAATTGGGATCAATCGCAAAAAAAGAAGTCAAGGAGCTCAAGATGAAGAAGAAAGTTCAACAAATGATTTATTAACAACAACCGGTGCCGAAACTCCCGAAGAAGACGATGATGAAGATTGATCACCACCCGTCCAACCGACATCGTAAAGGTAAGTAAGGTAAGTGGAGAACTACGTGAGCTTGGATTCTTTCGAGATACGTAGGCATCCTAATTAACGTAATTTGAAAAACGATATCAATTCAACATAAATATTTGATATCGTTTTAAAAGAGTTACATTAATTTCGATCAAGCCCTTCTTATATTAATTTCTTTTCCCCCCTTCTATTAATCACTAAATAAATTAAAACCAAAACAACTACTAAACCGCTACACTATACGTCTTTAAAAATTACAATCATTAAAAAAAATTAATTAAAAAAAATGTAACTGAACAGGCCCGAAACCCGTCGAGCGCTCTCACCTCCCCCGGGCCGGTTTAGGGTCATTTAATGACCAGCCCGATCCGCCTCAACCCGCACCACCCCAACTCGTGTTGTGGGCTCGGGCTCCCCCTCCCTCAACCTGGCCTGGACCGTGTTGAACCGGCCTGATGTCCAGGTATACTCCTATCCAATAATGACATTGAAATTTGACCATGTTCGAGACAATACATAAGGATCAAAGCGTAAGCGTCGGGAGCTTTATGTAATGTATCTATTATTTAAATAATTTTATTCCACATTTTAGCTCATTTTTATATGTTAAATGCATTTTTTGAAATGATTTTATGGGCTAATGTTGTATTCTGGATGCTTTGCATGTTTTATTACATTTTATAGGAAATGAAGTGTTTTACGACACTTTCCTAACATTTTGGCATCCACCATGAAGTACGAGGCTATTTGGGCGAGTCTTGGCCAAGCTAAGGGTGTTTTGGTAATTTTACGGCATCCCGCAGAAGAAGGAACGAGATTAGATTTCATGTCAAAGAAGATAATAAAGTCAAAATGAAGATTGGAAGAAATGCACGCAACCCCTAGTAATAACTCTTATTCCTTGGGTCAACAACATTAAAAGATGAAGAGAAATTATGCTAAAAAAGAAGATAGTCACGTTCTTTATCAAGGTTTGCAACCCAGAACTTTTGGGGATGCGTGATGTTGCGAATGAAACGCAAAGAAAAGGAGGAAAGCCACTTAGTTGCGTCCCCGATTGGCGTCCCCAACCCCTCCTTCTTTATTGGACTTTATTCCTCATTATTTCTCGTAAATGATGGTGCGCCGGATTAATGCTATAAAAGGAGAGGTTTCCAAGCTTTGAAAAACACACAGTACAACACATTTTCTTATCTTATAATATTTCTAAGATTTAGTTTCATATCATCATTTTAGTTTGGTTCTTGTATTCAACAATTTGGTTATCGTTATTTGATATAGTGTCATTTCACCCTACATTTTCACCACTTTTTGTCTCGTTTTTCTTGCCTTTAACGCTCCCAAAGAGCGTTTCTACGTGTTTTACCTTCTTCTAGCATATTTCTCGCTTTTATCGTGTTTTTTGTAGGTAAACCGTCAATTGAGGCGATTTCTACCTAGTTTTGATCAACAAAGAAGAAGGTGAATCATTCGGAGGACCCACGGCATACCTTGGGGCCCCACATACCCTTGGGAGGCCCTACTCGATGCGCCAAAGCCCTCCCGAGTCAAGGCAAGCGAAACCGGGAAGGAAGCAACAAAGTCAAGCGAAGGAAGAAGGGAAATGAGCATCTCACGAGCGTGAAAGGCATCTCACGTCTCACGTACGTGAGATGCTTTTCCAAGAAGTAGAATTTCGAGCATTTCAGCTCACGGCCGTGAAACTCATTTCACGGTCGTGAAAGCTCAGCCACGGTCGTGAAACTTGTTTCACGGTCGTGACTTGTTCGTGAAAGAAGACCTTGCTCTGCCACTAATCTCACGACCGTGACTTGGAGTTTCACGGTCGTGAGACGTGTTTCACGACCGTGATACCCATTTCACGGTCATGACTTTGCCAGTCCATGAAGCTTCTCAAGGCCCATCTTTCCTTCATTTTGTAAACCTATATATAGACCCTCTTATGTAATTAAAGGGCACAAAACCCTAGATCCAAAAACCCTCATAGAATTAGCATTTAATCTTGTATTAATCTTCCATAATTAAGCAAATTAGTCGGTTAATTAGTAATTTCGACTTGGTTTAGTGTATGAACTTGGGTTATATTCAAAGATTTGTGACAAAATCTTGGTTATTATATCAAAGTTCTCATATTTTTCCAAGTTGGTATAATTCCTCTACTTAATCTTGTTTTTAATTAAGTTTTCATTTTAATTCTTGTTATCTACTTATTGTTAATTAGAAAATGCTTATTGTTGTTGTTGATTTCTTTTTGCAATCTTTAGTAAATGTTGAATTTCCCTTGAGTATGATTGAGTAGTGATTAATCTAGGATTAGTGGGGGATAATAGGTTTTAATGAGGGTTAATCTTTGTTTGTTGGGTTGATTTGTTGATTAGTAGTCTTTCTTCCAACTTTTGCATACCATATGTTTGATGAAATACTTGCTTGACAAACTTGCATGATTCATGTTTATCATACATTTCCGTAAGATCGATAGCCTCGGAATATGTTAGGATTTGCATATAGTTGGTATATCGACCGTGTGTACGCGAGAGCTAGCTTGGTTCGGTATATGGGAGGGATTGTAAGATCGAGAGCCTCAATCCACCGCGCCCAAGTTTGACTACCCATTAATTATGAACCCGACTCAGTAGAAACCAAATTACCCATTTGAACCCACCGATCCTTGACTTTCCTTTTATTGCTTGTTATTTGATTATCTTTCTCGTCTTAGACTCCTTTCGTCGTTTTTAATTGCTTTTAATTGTAGTTATCTTAGCTTAGTCAACAAACCCAAACCCAAAATTACTTTGTGACTTGCAAGAGACTCTTGTAGACTTTTAGATCACTTCTAAACAACAACCTTCCCTGAGATCGACATTCTTACTACACCACTATACCTTACATCATTATTCAAGCTTTATTTTGAGTTCTTAGCTTTTTTGGAGTTATTTTATGTTCTCATTCGTGTTCTTATTCCATTACTTAGGTCATCTTTATTCTCTTAATATTTAGATTCCATTCTAGTTTTTATATTGTTGTTAAGCTTTTGATATTGTTATTACACCCTTACTTATTGTTTTAATAATATTAGGTAGTTAAGTCCATCTTATATTGTTAACCTCGTTTTCGTTTTTACACAATATTATTTAGCATTCATATTATGGTTGTCATATTTATTTTAGTCGAATTCATGTTTAACCTCGTTTTATTTGATGATCTTTGACTCTTGATCACAATCATTGGTTAGTTTGTTAATTCATTTTCTTATAATGAGAGTCGTGAATATAATTATACCTTGCATGTTATATTAGTTCGACCACTACAAAAAAATCACAGAAAACTGACGGGAATTCTGACGGAAAAAAACGATCTGTCATAAATCTCAAAAAACTGACGAATTTCTGACGGTTTCGTGACGGGAATAACTTCTTGCGGATTATCCGTCAGAACCATCAGAGGATTATGGCTCGTTGACCTAAGTAAATGGCGCTAATTATTTCTGACGGATTATCCATTAGAATCCGTCTTAGGATTATAGCGCGTTGACCCAGGTCAATGGCGTTAATTACTTCTGACGAGTTTTCCGTCAGAACTAGCTTTACTGACGGAAATGCCTTCAGTAAAGTCAGCAAGTTTGTTCACTTTACTGGCGGGAACTCCGTTAGGACGTATAATAACTGAAGTCAATTTGGTCATCAGCCAAAGGTGTTATGACGGAATTTCCGTCAGTAAAGTCAACAAACTTGTTGACGTTTTCCGTCAGGAAGCCGCGTTTTTTTTTATCTAACGGAAATTCCGTCAGATAAAAAACTTAATAATCTTAAAAACACGCGACATCACCCCTCATTCTCCCCAAATCAATTTCGCTTATAACCCTAACCACCAAATGGCGTAACATCGAAATCTAGCCCAACCAGCTCCGACCACCGCCGCCATATCCACCTCCTACGACCTCCGACATCTGGTAAGTTTATCACTCTTCCACCATATTCAGTCTCTCACTTTTTTCCTTTTGTTGTTTATTAATAGTGCTCCTCCATTTTCCTAAGCCTACAGCCACCTTCCCGCTAACCATCGCCACTGCTGCCACCGCGCCGTCTGCCGCCACTGCTTCCCTTAGCCTATATTTTCTCTTGTTTTCTTTCTTAGGTAAACTTCCTTCTTTTAATTTAATTGCATCCCTCCGTCTTAGTAATTTGTTTGCCATTATTGTTTTTTATGTTGAAATTATTGTTGTTATTAGAATATAATTAGTGTTAGTGTAACAACCCGAAAAGTACCCAATTTTTCTAGTGAAAATACTTTATGAATACTTTTCAGCAAAGTTAAGTTTTAAAATAGGATTTATTGTTTCGAGTCGTATTTTGAAATTCCGAGTTCGTATTTGGAATTTTTGAGAGATTCCATGAGAATCCCGTTTTTTAGTCAACTTTGACTTTCGTTGACTTTTTCCGACTCGCCTTGTAATTTTGAAGACCGAAATTTTATTTAAAAAAATAATATTTTTAATTTATTTTTATTAAGATTTATTTGGATTTTTGATAATTTAATATAATTATTTTGAATTTATTCGGAATTAAAGAGAAGGTTTTACGATTTAAACCCGAGCATCATTTAACTATTCCCGAGTCATCGTAAATCCCGAAACAAACCCGAAACTCGACTTTGGCATGAGTCACACGCCCATGTCATCTTTTTCCACTCACAATTAGATTTTTTAATTGTTTCGATTAAACTAATACAAATATCTTAGATATTTGTTACTTTTTCGATCCGTTAACGAAAATTACGCAAATCGCTCAAAAACAGATCCGACTACTACCCATTTCTCACGGCTCTTTCCCCTCTCTTAGGCCTTGATATTTTCATTTCTTTTGATTACAATAACATAATATCTTGATAATTGATTTAATTAACTTAATATTTAATCAATTACCGTAATATAATTATAAAATCCGAGTCAATTCCGTAACAACAATTTCAAAACCCGACTCATTATTTTCTCTATAAACACACGGCCCAATCCCACCATTACTCACTAACAACTTTTCATTTTACAATAAATCAAATTAAGATCTAATTAATCGTTCTTCATCGTTCTTCATTCGTTCTTCGTCGTTCTTCATTCGTTCTTCGTCGTTCTTGAGCAAAATCATCATAAAACCTTCATTTCTTATTTAAATCCATCCTAACTTATATTTCTAGAATCTCCTCTTCGCTCTCCATCTTCAAGTACGGTTTAATTTCAAATCCGACAAAATCGTTTTCAACATTTAATTATGGAAAATCAAGTTTAAATTCTAATAATGTTTTTCTTGTCATTTCTTATAGGGGAAGATTTTGAAGACGAGTTTGGAGACTCGTATATTTTGGGTGAAGATTAGTAGACGGGGTTTTCTTTATTTCTTATTTTGGTGCTACTTGATTTTGCTAGCTAAGGTAACAATTCCGATTTACTCGACGAAATAATGTCACATATCTTTTGTTCTTTTGTTCTTTTGTTTTTGGTTCATCTTTTGTTTTAGTTCATATTATTGTTACTTATGATTTTTAATTAGTAACATGATAGGTTGTTATTTTACTATGTTGTATGAATTTTTGGCATGTTGGTTGTTCTTGACATAGTTGGATGATTTATTTATAATCATGATTTTTGTATGGATGATTATTAAATTGGTTGTTAAAATGGTTGTTGTTAATTAAAAACATGTTAGAATTTATTTGGAATGGTGGTGGTTTTGGCCGTGTGAATGGGCCGTGTTGGGTGGCTGTGAACCGGCCGGTTCAGGCCTGGTCAGACCGGTTCAGGCCGGTCCAGCCCGGTCTGGGTTGGTCCGGGGTTTGGTCCTTGGGAGTTGTGTCGATACTTGATTGTTATGTTGTTGTTTTGACGGGTTTTAAATATGTTAAAGCATGCGGGAAATATTAGGAAACGGTTTTTAGTAAAGTCGATAAAAAACCCAAAACAGCCCAAGTCAGCCCAAAACAGCCCGTGGGCCCAGTTCAGGCCCGTGTCTTGGTCGGCCCAAGTCAGCCCGTGGGTCCCTCCCTTGGTCTTGTGACGGTTTTTGAGTTATTGCTATTTTATCGTGTTTTGTAATATTTAGCAAGTGGGAAATGTTAATAAGTAAAATATTTAATTAAAAAGGTTTTTCATAAAATTATTATTTCTCACATGTTAGAAATTATAATACGAGATCGTAGTTAAATTTATATCCTTTAAGTCAAGCGGGTTTTTCGTAAGATTTAATAATTCACATGTTAGAAGTTTTAAATAACATGTAATGAATATGTTGAATTTTTATGTCTAAGTCTAATTGGTAAAGACTCTGTTTCTAGCCGGTTTGACCAAACGGGTTTGGTCAAACTAAGATCTAGTCAGCCCCGTTTTGACTGATGACCCGTCGCGGGACTCGGGTCAGGGATTTGTCTTCAAGTAAGGTTGTATTTAATTAATGAATTAGCCTTAGTAGATATGAGGCGATATGATATTGGATTATTATTGATATGCCATTAGTCACATGATAGGAAGTTTCTTCTCGTGACTGTTTGATTGTATGTTATATGTCGTGTTGACTAAGTACCCATAGAGAATTATGAGTATATGGCGTCTTGACAATTCTAATTCTAAATGAGTATCTTGGACCATGACATAGATAGGCCTTACTGTCTTTAACGAGTATATGTTCACCGTCGATAGCTTTTGTGTTCCGGCTTGGTGGGTTTATATCCAAGTCGGGGCATGGCTGCCTATTTCTCTTTGGGAATGGAGCTAGCTTAAGTACTAGCCATCTCTGCTTAGGGGGTCGCCTAGTAGAGTTTCTCATGTACGGTTATGTCATGGGACGGGGAATGGAATAGCTGTTGTCGCTAGGTCTGATCAGTCTAGGACTAGGATGTTTTCCTACCTTGTGGTATAGCCTCGAGTTACAATCGACTATGGGCCGTGCGAGGAACTTATGCCTGTTTATAGAAGTATTGGTCTTTCATGTTTGTATGATTCTATGAATCTTAGAAGGTGAGATGCAAGCCGGCTAAGGTTGATAGAGTTTGGATTACTGGTTGTTAACTGATTCACATGATATTATGTTGGATTAAGGTTTGAGTGTATCATGGCAATGTTAACGGTAACCTCTGAGCTAGCATACCAGCTTCCCTACCTCGTGTTATAGTTTATTATCGGATTCACATGATAGCTTTCATATGCTAGGTTATATGTTAGTTAATTGTTTCATAACATGAAAAGCATATCATATATGTTAAGTTTTGTATTTTCCATATACATTGCTTTTATGTTATTCATGTTTAAGTAAACTCGACATTTCGTGGCTGGGAGAACTCGGAGTTACTCCCCACTGACTGTGGCTTCCGTGTTTATATTTAATGCGGTTGGCCGGTTTGTGATGCATACATTGGGTACATTGACGAGCTAGCGAGCGAAGTATTTACCTTGGACCTATATTCGGTTCTTTAGGATTGTATATTATTATACACTCTTTTATTTCCGTATTTATACGGGAGATATGTCTCCCGTCTGGTATATTTCTTTTGTATAATATTATTTCCGTTTTGTAATGAACCTTTTTAATTATGACACCTTCGTTATGTATTCTCATATTTTATTTAGTTAAATTATTTTTTTTCTTTCCGCAAATTT
>JAIUZE010001782.1:0-15756 GCA_022085475.1 Heliosperma pusillum
TTTTGAACGTTGACGATGATTATTTGTTTAATCATATGTAATTTAATTCGTGTAAAATTATAATATTTGTTATTATATGTTTGTTTATGATCGCTTTTGAAAGAACGTTATATATATTTATATGTTTACGATCGGTTTTTATTCTCGTTATTTCAAATGTTTTTTGTAATGAGTTTATGTTTGTTAGTCGATTGTCTATAACGTTATATTATCGTATGTGCAGATGGATAAAGAAAAAAACATAATGGTGGTCCCTGATCGTACGAAAGGCCGAAAAGTGACGGCATTTAAGCAGCGTGTACCCGGAGTGCGTCAAACCGGAGTTGTCTTTCGTCCTACTCGGTCAGAGGGTATGGACGTTGCCCCTACGCCCCCGCCTGCTGTGAGTGACCGGTTGTGTCGCAGTCCCGATACAAAAATAATTACCCACACTTAGGCTAACAACATAAAGAATGTAATTAGGGAAGTAGGGGTCGATCCTCAGGGAGTACGTGTTAACTATGAATTGCTATGGGGTGATTTTCATTTAAGTTCGACTTATTTGAGGTGATTATCTAAACTACTAACATGAAATAAAATGACAAATGTACAATGACGATATTTAAATGACAAGTATGGAAATTGCAATAAATAAACCTATTCTAATTGATGACGGTAAAATAAGCTAACTAAACGACAATAAAAATTACGATGATCTAATAAAAACAATAGAAACTACCTAACAACAATAAAATAAAAACAACAATAAAAACTATCTAATGGCAATAAAATAAAACGATATACAAACTAACTAAAACGATAAAATAAACTATCTAATCAAATTGATATAGAGAATTAGAAATTCACGTCAAATGATTCAAAAGCTTTATTGATACCAATATTAGAATTACTACGATTGTCTAAGCCTTGTAGCGGTATATTCCTCTCGGATTCGTACCGACTTTTTAATGGGTCCTAACGTCCTTTCAGCCTGGTTAGGTCACTAAACCCCTTTTGGTAGTCCTAATTCCCATCCCAACTCTCGTTTCTAAGACGGAAATTGACTAATACAAACAATTGTTTATGGCCACTAAACAAAGTTATAGAATTTGACACAACCAAAGGAAGAAACAAACTAGATGGTTCTATTGGTATCGATCCTTCTTTTAATTCATTTTAACTAGCAAATCATTTCAATATTCCAATTTTATTTATTATATTTACATAACTAGTTTAGGACCCGTGCAAAGTTGCACGGGCAAATATAAATAGCATATTAAAATAAGTTAAAATTTATAGTTAAAATACTGTATAAGTTTGAATGAAATATTTTGTGAAAATGATTCGTTTTATGTGGAAAATATGAACTCGAAAAACAGCCCAGATGAATGTACATCGCCATTAAGCGTACACACACATAAGTTGTAATCTTGTATGTGTATTTTTATCAAATCTATTACCCACGTCTAACATCTTTGATCCATACATCCCATAAACAACAATACTTAAGTGCATCGTGATAAGCTGCTGATGATATCTTTCAAATAAGGATTAATTCCATAATAATTTAGTGATTAGAGCACAGACATTTAGAGAATAAATTCTTCATCTTTATTATTCAATGTTCTCGTTTAGTTTCAAAGTCAAACCCAGCAAACTCTTCGCAATAAAGTAAACTAAGTAAACTAAGTATATAAAATAATCTGAGTACATTAAAGTAAACTACGTAAAAAGAAAACAAAATAAGTATTAGCATCTTATAAAATCTCGGACACTTATTTGTACACAATATTTTTTGTCGTGTTATGAGTACGACCATCCTCATCGCATAATAAAATTTCCAGCCCCTTCTGCTAATGACCATGCCACGACAACGTAAACTTGATTGTGACTAAAAACTGGCCATCGCATCTTGGTAGTTTTGAATCATATATCTTGATGAACCAATGAATAAAGAAGGTAGAACTATATGCTTTCTTTCTGTTGTCGATGCACCATTGTGATCATATATACTTGATTGAGTTTTCTGTAAATTATAAATCAATGTGTGAATACTATGACTAAGTAGTGAATACAACTTCGATTATTAAAGTGCATATAAATCGGTAAATTTAATGTATACCATATAGAGAGCATTACCTTGCACATTTATCAATGAGTGAATACTTTGACTAAGTAGTGAATATAACTTAGATTATAAAGTGCATGTAAATCAGTAAATTTATTGTATACCATATAAAGAACATTACCTTGCACATTTGAAGTGTGTTGACGCTTTAAGTTAACACTTTCTCGTCTCCTTTGTCTGTTAAATTTTGATTGCAATGGATCCATTTATTTTATTGAAGTACAAAGTATGCAAAACTCACACTATAATACTTCAGTATGGAAGCTGTTTGATGTTCTACTTATATAAGAATGAAGTACATCTACTTTTAAAATGGTATGATTTCAAGATATTATAGGATTATAATATGCTAGTATATTAAAGATTACAGATTTGAAGTCAAATTTAGTATACAATGATTTCAAAG
Organism: Heliosperma pusillum; assembly: GCA_022085475.1. Taxonomy (NCBI): domain Eukaryota; kingdom Viridiplantae; phylum Streptophyta; class Magnoliopsida; order Caryophyllales; family Caryophyllaceae; genus Heliosperma; species Heliosperma pusillum. The sequence goes on from JAIUZE010001782.1 coordinate 2,514, forward strand.
ATCATCAAAAAATTGCCATATAACATTGCGGATATTCTCATTTGTAAGTCTAGTTTAGAACCCGTGCAAAGTTACACGGGTATATATAATTTCATGCTCAATATCCTTTTACAAATAGTCTTAAATATTGGAATAGTTTATGTAAATAAGTAAAGCTGCAAAAAATTAGATGCTCAATCAAAAATTGTGCCAAGCTTACATGTAGATGTGTTCTATAACTCATGGAATAGGTAAGAAAAACATTTCATTCAATTACGAATCTTGCTCCATCTCATGAATTATTAATCACGCTAAGTTGCTATGATTTCATCCATAATAATGTACATTTCATCCGGATCATCGTAAATATTTTGTAGTCCCTCTATCCTTCTAATTTGAGATGGCTCGTATGTATAAGCTCTTTCACGGCCGTGACTTGAGGGGTGAATTTCGTAGATTGTAGCTTTCCCTGGTTTTGTGGTGACTTATCCGCCTTTTGCCAAAGTAATAAAGAGTAGCTAATTTTTTACAATAAGTTTAGAAAATAATACTATAAATTGATCAAGATCATCAACAACCATTACAAAGCAACCGGAAGATGGTTACTTAAGACGACAATACAATACAAAGATAAATCATTCAGCATAAAGCGTCAATTTGAATTCAGTAGAAGTTCATGTAGAGATAAAAATTTTCATTTCGTTTCACAAATACCATTTATTTTCACTATATATTTGTTTTGAAATACTCTGGAGCCTCTTGTATACTTCTCAAAATAATGTCTTCTATATGATTGATTCATCAATAAATACATAAAATCTTTATAAAAGTAAGTATACAATAATAATATTACCCATGTGCCTTAATGGCTGCCGTAAATTGTGAGGTAAAAAGGGGAGGGTCGGATGTACACAGCCTTACCTTTGTATTAGAAATACAAAAGGGTTGTTTCCAAATGACTCAAGATGAAATTGCATAGAGAAATACATCAGAAGACCGCTACTTCATAAGAGAAAGAAGCTCAATCACTTTTGTAAACCATTTTAATTTATTCTATCATACTTCATAACCAAAGAGTAATGAGTTTTTGGCTCCATTGAAATTTTGATGATAAAAAAACAAAAATTGGTAAAATGTCTTAAATGAATGAATTATTATTGGAATGTAGCATACCAAGTCATAAATAATGCATCTATGCTTATCAGTTATCATCATACACTTATCCATATAACAAAAGTCAAATATATTAAATTTCTGATAGATAGAATTTGCAAACACAAAACTTATATCGATCTAAACTTATAGTTTATCACTTAAAACACTCCGTCTCAATTATCTGTTTGTCTTTGATTAAATACTTCTCACAAAAAATTAAAAAGACAGACAAATTATTGGGATGAACAGAGTACGAAGAAAAAGTAGATAGTCGTTAGAACACTAAAAAATCGTGAATATTGACGATGATTATAGAACATTGTTACAAAAGATAGTGAATATTAATAATGAAATTTATACCAGTTTATTTATAATTTCGTGTCCAATATAGAAAAGACGTAGATGTCATATAATATTTTGGGTCATATTTTCTTCACTAAGGCGTAAATGAGTGGTAAACCTACGTCTTCTTAATTATTTGATTCTCAGTATTCAGACTCAAAGAAAATAGGAAATTGAATTAAAATTTTAAAGCAAACTAATAAAAAGATCAAGAACGGCATAATATTATCTTTCATATAAGATTCAATAAGTTATAGAGTAAGATTAAACCGAAATGACCCAAGCAATTTATCGTGCAATTGAAAATACTGACGAAATTTTCTAAAGTTGACACTTATGAGTGGCACCCTCTAATGGTCCTAAAAATTAGTGTCAAACAAATATGGAAAGCGCAATCAAATTAAATGAAAAAACTTACCGACAGTAAATGGAAATGAAATGTGCATATATCAAAATGCTTGAAGAACAATTAAACCACGTGAAAGTGGAATTGAGAAGAGCATTTCATAACTAAAAAAACTACAATAAAATAAAAAGTAAAATGAGCAAGTAAGTGTGGGGTTTATGCCGTAATCTAACCTCTTGAAAATTGAGCAATAGTAACTTACGAAAAAATAATAGAGTTTGACAAAAGGTTTTGTTTTGCTTACTTATCTCATCAAAACAATCTTGTACAGAGTAACGATTGAGAAATTAAACGGAGTTTTTTTTAACTCAAAACTAAATCATAATTTTAGCTAGTGCGGAAAACTATGGGTATAATACATGTTCAAATTGACAAATTCTTATGAACAAAGGCCACAATAGCTATTACCTAAGAACTCTTATAAAGTGCCGCAAAGCCTACAATACTCACACCAAACTGAGGCATATCACATATGTACAACAGTATAACATAGATTAAAAGGAGTTCTGAAGAAAAAAAATACTCCCTCTGTACAAGAAGTAGAAATACTAAACAAAATTTTCATTAAAAAATTTACAATAAATATTCAATCAACTTATTAAATCCCATAAAGTACAATAATTACATATCTAAACAATGAACAAACTCGATCAAGCGTTAGAAATTTCATGAGGCAAATAAGAAGAAATATAGAAAAAGAAAACCTAGACTTACGCCATCTCATGGGGAAGTCATTTTTTCAAATCGACATCCTAACATATCTTTCAAATTCGAATGAAAACCTTGACCAAAATATGTGAAGGAGAGTTTTGATCTCGAATTTTAAATCAGGATTTATGAGATATATAATAGAGAAATTTTGTATTTACTTTCATGGAATTATTTTGGTGAAAAGGTTGAAATCAGAGGGAGAAGCGAGAAAAAGAGGAAGGAATTTAGGGTTTCATGAGAAAATAAAGCGTGTATAATTTCTTGATATTGTTTCCTGTTTTGTCACTTATGTGAAGTTGGGCGGGAAAAGAATTGATGTGAGGAGGACACGTGTCAAGTGGTTCCTCTATTATAGTTTTTATATAGATGATAATCTTACATTACTAGGTTTAATTTATGTGATTAAATAAATTAAGAGGAAAATGATAAGCAAAATTAAACTACGAAATAAAAGTACTAAAATGATTAAGGTGATCAAGATTATATTAGTAATGATTCTAATGATGAATTTTATGATGATTATTATATGATTAGGCAAAATAAAATATGACATATTAAACAATATTTTGGTTTCAACTACATTACTTTTATATGGATTTCCTACCAACAATAATATAAAAAAAAGACTAATGAGATTATAGTTCATGAACTTAATATGATGATGAAAACAATACAACTAAAATAAATACTATAAAGATAAAACAATGATGTCGGAAATTGCGTAAATAAAGGATAGAAAGTTACCGGGATTGGAGTACAATTATGTAAGAAAGAAAGCAAAGAACAAATATCCAACCCAATATAATGGCAAATGCTTATAGAAACACTAGAGAAGTACTTGGAAATTACTATTAAAATAGTCTAAGATTGCATAAACTATAAACTATGATCTAAAACTTATATGTAAAATATGTAATGTGTGTTGTGTTATGATTGCATGCCTTTTCTTCTCATGATTTTAGGCTTATATAGAGCTGCTTAGCTGATGTGTTTCGTCCAAATTCATACCCTAGACAACCTAATAAAGCACTCCATTAAGGCTTGGTAGAAGAAGAGGCAAGAGGCGTTCATCAGCATACATACCCGATCGGGTATATGGTAAATCCGATCGGGTATGTAACCCTGATGGATTTTCTTTCGTCTCTTCAAATTTCTTCTTTGGGCACGGAATCCTATGCCTTGTTTTGGTAGTTTGCAGCTCGGAAATGGTCTTGGGCAAGGCTTTGGTTGACTTGGGCTTGTGTTTTAATTGAGAAACTAAGTCAAAAGTCGAGACCAATCCACTTTGAGGAATGATGCAATGGGAATTGTGATCCAATCATGAAATTGCTATCATCGATTCCTCGTAAACTTGTATTCTAGTGCCTTTGCTCCATAAAGTAAGAAAATATAGCAAAACCGCTTCATTTCCTATAAAACGAGACAAAGCACGCAAAACAAATAGAATAGTAATATTAGCTCGTTAATCACTTAACAAAGTATCGCTTATCAAACTCCCCCAAGCTAAACCCTTGCTTGTCCTCAAGCAAACATAACAATCATAACCAGGACAAGGGTAGTAAACAATGATCAATCTATCATCCAAATCTCAAAAATAAGCTCTTAACAAGTAGATGAATCATAAACCCGAAACAACAAGGGCAAAGGAAAGTGCGAATCATGGTTGAGATTTACATAACGGCGCAGCATAGATAGAAAATCTTCTTTGGACTTTTTCAGCTTTTGCATGATCTTATTGACTATGGACTCTTTCGATACACTTTTCACTCAAATTTTTGTAAAATAGGAAATATTGGTTCAAATTTGAAGTGACACTCTCATATCTACAACTTATAAGAATGTGCCCGCAGTCTAGTATGGTAGACAATCCAAATTCATTAAGTAGGACTAATCATGATCAAAATGTAATGTAAGAAGCCAAGAGAAGTAAAGAAGAGGCTTGGGAAATTTGGGTAAGAAAGTGGACAAACGATTTTGGTCATGTGGGGCATTAAGTCAAGCTAGTAATAACCAAATGTGTAGTAGATACTCAATCCAAATCATACCAATTTCCATAAACAATAGTCAAAGCCAAAAGCAGCATATTGGCTTATTAAACATGACAAATCAAGTTACGACTTCCCGAAATTTTTCTTTCTTTTCCTTTTCACTCATGGAAGCGTTTTTCTCTTTTTTTCTTCTTTTCTTTTATCTTTTGAGTTTTTTCTCTTTCATTTTTTCCAGAACTCTTTTTTTTTTCTCTTTTCAGATTTTCTTTCACTAAAAAACACGGGAATCAGCAATCCCGAGACAGCAGGTTCACACTAAATGGTGACATTATCAGAATATCGCAAAAGTACAGAACACCCCTACACATATAGTCAGTTACTAGCTCAACAAGGGAAGGCAATAATGTAATGTAGCTAGAAAGAAGGGTGTTTTTGGGCAATGCGAAATGTGAACAAGAGTAAATGGCTTCAAAATGTAGATCATGATAGTAATACTTATAGAAAATGGAATAAAAACCATACTTATGCGTTTTGATGTGACACAGTCTATAAAGAGAAACTAGTCACTCCTAAACTGGGATCAGGTTCAGATGTACCGACCACTGGAGGCTATACCTTACAATATGAGTAGCTTGCCAAAGTCAAGATCAAGCTTAATTAAGTCCAAATGCAACTTTCTACCTACTGTGTACAAGACATCCCCATGAATGCACAATTCCTCATAACATAATGAAACATCAGCTTATAAAAACTATAAATTGAGAAATGTAAGATGGAAATGATCTTTTCTTTTTGTCTTTTTGATTTTTTAGATTTTTTTTTAGATTTTCAAAATGATAAAAACAAACAAGGAAAAAATTAAACTAAAATTAAACTAATAAAATTAGAAGAAAATAAGCTAATGAGAAAAGTAAAAATCTAAATGCAATCCTAAATGCAGTAAGTCCTAAATGCAAATCCTCCCCCAAGCTAAAACTTCACATTGTCCTCAATGTGCATGCAATTATAACATAAGCAAACCGAGAAACGGTTGGTAGCACATAGAACAAAGAAACAAGATGAAATTCTAATGGGAAAAGGGGCTGAAAAGAAAACTAAAAATGCTAAAAATAAAAGAAAGAAAGAAAAGCTTACAAAATGTCGAGCCTCCCCCAAGCTACTATAAACAAGGGGAGCTTGTTATCATCTCATCTCAAAGGCCACCAGCTACGGCCTCTCCTCTCTGAAGGAGGCGGCTCGGACATGGATCCAGAAGCATCTGTGCAGTAGGTATCATCTGCAGAATAATAACTACTACTAGAGGTAACGATCCCGGTAGGGTTGCTGGCTCCTAAGGACTGGTACTCATCTACTTGGTGACCACTAAAATCACCTCCATATCCTCCAAAACTCTCGATGCCATAGTCAGAACCACAGTAATCAGGTCCGGTCTGCTGCACACCTGCATCATAAGCAGTACCATACCCCCCTTCGGGCCAAGTATAGAAAGACGGGTGGGGGCCCTCAGGTCTAATCACACCTTGCCTCGTAAAGTGATCATAAATGGGGTGCAGAGCAAGCTGCTGGTTGGACTGGACTCTATCAATGGACATGGTCAAGGCTTGAAACATGGCAGTCATGTCGCCCGTAGCATGGGTCGACTGAGAGGATGATCCTACCTCAGGGCGGCGGGATCTAATCTGAACAGGGGGGTCATCGGGGGTAATATCCCCAACAAGAAGAAAATAAGTGGGACGGGGTAAGATGGTCTCACCCTCCTGAAGTTGAGGACGCTGCCTAAGCAATAGAATCTGGTTCATCTCAGCGGTCAACTTGACCGAATCACGGCCAGCTATCCTCCAGATCATAAGGGGGTGAGAGACACGAAACCAATTAAGCTGCACAAAATAATCATAATCCAACCCATTTCCCATCTCGGTGGGAGGTGTAGTCAATGCCTGGAGGTCAGTGGTGGCTTGGTTAAAACCACAAACTCGCGTAGCAAGGTGAGTGATAAGGCCTCCATAAACAATGCCAGTGTTCTTTGGATTAGTGGCTTCTGTCAATTGAACAGCAAGATAGTAAGGAATGCTAATCGACCACGGTTCATCACCATTTACATTCAAGAACCCTCCTAAAATATCCAACTCTACCCGTCTCACCAAATGAGGCTCAGCACGACCCAAGAAGGTCCATCCCATGAATCTTTGTCATATTCTAATGGCGGGATGATGAATGTGTTGGTGTGGGATATGGTCCCAACGAGACAGGATAAGTAAAAATGGCGCTCCAAACATGGCTAATATCAAAGCCCTCGGGAGGTGAGGTAACAGTATCCCTAAGGGTGAGACCGAATTGGTCAGCAAAGGTCCCTAAGTCCATACTATAGTCATCGTTGAACAATCGAAACCGAACTTGTGGAATAGAGTCTTTTTGCCTAGATCTTCGCAACTCAAATGAACTCAAGAATTCAAGGGTCAGTTGGGGATAGGTCTTATAATTAAAGTTCATACTAGTGGTCATTCCTAGACCCCTGAATAATGCCTTGACATGCTCATAAAGCTTCATGTGCCTTAAAGAAGAAATATCAAGTAATTTGGTAGCTCTCATACCTTTGCTCTTGATAATAAACCACCTTTGCCATTGCTTGTTCAAACTAAACTTCACATCCGGAAAATCGGGATCATGCATAGCATCTTGTCCTCCTTGGTTTCCGGTTTGATTATCGGCTTCTAGCATTTCTACGTCCTCTTCACGGGCTCTACTACTTTCCTCTTGGTTGGTAGTTCTTGCCCTCTTTGATCTCCTTAGTTTAGGTGCCATTTGCTATAAGAAAACTAGTATTAGAACACTTCATCATAAACACAAATTGATAGCATAAGTGTTAGAATACTAGGCTTTTAAGCACAAATTCAAGCATAATTACATAAGTGAAACATTATCATGCCACTTTTGAGCATAAATGGATGTTTTTAAGCATAACAATATTTCACTAAGATTTTGAGCAACATTACACTTGAATCTTGAGTTTGGGCACTACTTAAAGGTACTAATGCTAGAATAACACATTAAGAGCATAAGTTCAAAGTATAAAGCATGGATTCAAGCATTATACTACCATTAAGCATGAGTTTTTAACATAAAGTAGAGATGAGTATTCTAATTGGCATATGAGCATTCAAATCATAGTAAGCTTGCTAATTGATCACTAACATTCACTCTATAACATGTAAGAAGTATTAGAAATCCAATTTAAACAAGTTTTTCAAGTAAAATCAAAAACCCCCAAAAATGGGTTAGGGTTTGTTCATGTTGGATTTCTGAAAAATAGAGAGATTGAAGTAACTAAAGTGGAATTAACTTAGTTGATAATGCTTAGATGTTGCCTTGGATGGACTATGGTGACAAATTTTGCAAGAAAAGACTAAGAAATGAAGGTTTTTGAGAGATTTTGAGCTTTGAGGCTGGAGAACACGGGATAATAACAGCAAGACAAAGGTAGGAAGTTGGTTTTATAGAAGAAAAATAGAACAAAATATGAAACAGACCACTTACCCGATCGGGTATACCTGAATCCGATCGGGTAAGTTTGCTGATCCGGATTCTATTCTTTTTTTCTTTGTTACTTGCTCTTACCTTTTTGATATGTCCTTGAACATGCTTACTAACCTTAATGGACTTGGAAACATGGGCCAAGAGTAGCTCCTTTTCATCTCAATAGGTCCTCCAGTTCCAAGTACGAAATATTATGAACTAAGCATGCATTTCTAAAAATAACAAGTAAAATAAAAATTGTTTCCTAGCTATTACAACCCAAAAATCCAAAGAGAGTGTCCAAATGAAATAGTCCAAAACAAAATTATCAAATATTGTCTATCGAGGGGAATAAGGAATGCATAAAAAGAAAGTAAAGAGAGAGACGGGTTGCCTCCCGACAAGCGCATTTTTAAGTCATGTTAGACTTTGAATTTCTATCCCTCCTTAAGCCTTGTGGAGGGATATGAGCTCTTTGTAGCTTGATTTTGTCCTTGAATTTTCATTTACCCTTGCCAACACCCATGGCAATATAATCCAAATACATTTCCGAAGCCTTGAATGCTTCGAGGTCACCATCTTCTACACTCATTACATTCCCCTTCCTATCAAAAGTGGCACGTGATCCCTCCATTTCAAAAGTGATCTTCTCTCCTTGCACATCGATACATGCCCCAACTGTATTTAGGAAAGGTCTTCCTAATATAATATAGTTGTCCTTACCTTTCTTTGAAAAGATTACATAAAAATTAACGGGAACAAGGAAGTATCCAATCCGAATAGGGACATCTTCCACAATTCCCGCTGGAGTATGCATAGTTCCATCGGCCATTTGAAGGCTAGTATTTGTAATCTTCATTTGAACTAGGCAATGGTCTTGATAGAAGGTAAAGGGCATGACGCTAATAGCGGCCCCTAAGTCACATAATGCATTTCTAACCTTATGAAGACTCAATGTGAAGGAAATATTAAAACAACCTGGATCTTTAAGCTTTGTAGGAATGATGACCTTCCCTTCTACAAGGGGAGTGAACTGAAACCTCTACAAAAATAGAGCTTTTCAGAGGCTACAAGGGGCCAGGGTGAACACTCCCTCACACGTACACTCACTCACTCAGAAACCTGCACTAGGCCAGGCAGAACAGATAGGACTTTGCACCTTAGCACACAAGCAGAGGTAGCAAAGGTTGTGTTTAAGACTCAAAACACACAAGTAATGATTCTTAGACACTGTAATCTTAGGTCACACACAAGTTCACTAAGAGTTACCACAATACTTAGCTTTGCTAAAGAATTGCAAATGAACAAAGTTCAGGTTTATATTAATTCAAGTCTGATTTCCTTAGGGTTACAAGCAGGCCTTATATAGGCAATTACAAACGATCTCCACCCTTGAAAATAACATAATCTAAGGGCTTTAAGAGCCTTACAATACTGATAAAGAAATGCAAAAAGTCAGCTAATAAGGACGAGCCATGACAGACTGCAACTGACAGAAAACAAAGCTGAAAAGTGCTCTTGTCCCTTGCCTTAAATGGTAATGTTGTTGAATTCCTTAGGGGTTCTTTGTCTGGCTGTTTGCTGCTGTTCTTGGGGGTTGAGAGGGACTGCTAGATACCTTCCCAACGTTCTTATTTAGGTTAAGTTGATCACACAAAAGTAAGGAGTCTTGGACAGATTAAATTGGACTTGTTCCTGCAGACTTCCTCAAATGATCTTCAATATGGTAGGCTGTTTTAGATGGACTTCCAGAACTTATTTGGAAAACTTGTCCTGGACTTTTATGTTGCTAAGGACCTTAATTAAAGGGGAAAAGAAGTTGGAGCCCTTGGTTGGACTCGTGCTGCATGAGAATTGGCTGGTTACTGGACTTGTTCTGGCTGGTTTTCTGAAGGATTGACCCTGCTCTGGTTAGTCTTGCTGTGGCTGCTCTTGCTGGTAGTGGGGCTAAGACCGGTAGTCGCAGCGACACTTACCAAAACAAATCTACAAGACTAGCACAAACCAACACCCGACTAGAGAAATTATCTTAAACTTTGACAACACAAGAGAGATATCGATATTGCTCTCTAAAAAATGCATTAGACTCTAGTAAATTCCCTTTCATTATCCCTTGAACAATTTAATGAAGCAACATATATTTTTTTCTTTCTGTTCTTTTTTTTTCTTTTTCTTTTCTTTTCTGTTTTTCATATCTTTTTTCTCTTTTTTTTTTTCCTTTTTAAATCTTTTGCTTCATAACATTTCTCAACAAAGGGAATAAACGACACAATTGCCAACGTAGTTGCTACACCCATTTGATATTCTTTTCTTAATAATATCCCGACCCAACCATAGTAGACAAGAAAAAACATGCAACTGCGACTGTCCCGATAAGGTAGGCAAATTCTAGGAATGTAGCTATTAGATGGGTTATAAAACAGGCTACAAAAGGCTCAAATGGGCTAAACATAAAGAACTCAAAAATAAGGATATAAAATCAAGTCTTTTTTGCTATGTGAGGCTTATTTGAACAAAAAGAACAACCTTTCCTCATGTACTTATCAAATGAACGCGTAAAAGTATTAAGAAACTAATGTCACACTTATGCAATTTGATGTTACATATTTCACAAGGTGTACCACACTCAAGCCTAAAGACAACGAGACCAGTTTATTGATGTTCCTGGCCTAGGAAGCTCTATACACCTCAGAATTTTAAGTGGTTCACCAACTAAAATTGGCCAAATCTAATTAGCATAAGGTTTGTCAAAAACGGTCAAGACTCGTACTATGAGCATTGTTTCAAAAGTAGTAAGTCAAAACAATGTACATGAACAACTTATTTAGGATTAAAATGCAGAAATAATACAAGTTATCATCATTGTTATTCAACTTTACCAAGACTCGACCTAATAAAATAAAAACATGTTTTTGGATTTTTGTAAAATTTTCAATTTTTATGGAATTTTTTTTTTAAATAAACACACAACATAAATAAAGACTCTCCCCCAAACCTAAATGTCACAGTGTCCTCAGTGTGACACTAACAGCACAGCAAGCACACAACAACCAACATCATCAACCTAAAGGACACAACTAACAAAGGGAAATGAGAGATAACTAAAAGAAAATAAAATAAAAGCAAGTACAAGGATAGATAATACCAGCTTTTATATACATAGCCTCCCCCAAACCAGCTGCAAAATGGGGGCGTAGTGACCAGCTGTCACTACTGCTCATCAGCACCATCATCATCATCATCATCATCATCATCATCATCATCTCGCTGAGCAGCACCAAAAGAAGAGGCCCTAAATGGCCAACCAAACCCACCAACCGGAGCATCTGGTTGGATAGGAGTATACCACGAACAACCCAGGCAACCATAATAATGACTAAACTCCTGGGAAAACTGCTGACGAGTCACCCCATAATTATCGAACACACCACTCTCGTCACCCGGACCTCGGTAGTAGCTCGGCGTGTAAGTCCATAGACCTTAATTAGACTCCTCTAATTATTTACTAAATTACTTATTAATTTAGTTTATAATGATCTATGTAACATGCATGCAAATATAAAGACATTTATATAAGAGAAGAAATTTCCTCACATTGATATGGAAATAATATGGGCACAACAAGAACTTCTTCTTGTTGTTCTTGAGCTATTAATATGGATGAACAAGAAATCTCCAAACAAGAAGACCTCCTTCAAGTTGCACCAAGATGACACCAAATAATCTACCCTTATTATTAACTAGATAATAAGATAGATGATATATACTACTAATATTAGACTATATTACTACACTAGTAATACTTAAGAAATATTAGTATATGAGAGTTTTTTGTGAGAGGAAGGATTTTAGAGAGAAGTGTAAAATTGCACAAAATGAAGTAGTATGAAAATGAACAACCATTGCTCATTATAAGGCCATATGGCCGGACCACTTTGTCCAAATAAGGACTCTTATTTTCTTCAATTTGATCACATGCATTAGAGTGGAGTGTTGTAGTATAAATGATGATTGTATACTACTTGTTATGTCACTTTCAATTGGTAACTAAAGAGTGTAAACAAGAACAACAATCATCACCATGTAACTACTACCATAACCGGCCATCATGGCCTAGTTTGGTCCATTTTGATTTTTGATATTTGTCTCACAAATACTTATTGATCATATGGTTAATTATCTTGTATAATTAAGTGTTAATTTGATCATATAACAATTATATGACTCAATTAAATAATATGTACTTAACATTTTAAGTAATATTTTACCATTATATCAATATATAATGGGTCCCACAATGCTTAGTTAATTTATTTTACAACTCCTTGTAAATATAATTAACTAATTACCTCTATCTCAAAACCTCAACTAATTTAGTAATTTAACGATTAATTACTAAGTTAAATCTTATTTAATCGTATTAAAATAAGATATAAATTTATTAGTCAATTATCGCATAATTAAAAATAAGTTTAATCGAATTTGAGTTCTTAACTCAATTTCTAACAATTAACTCTCGTACATATCGAATATATTTAATGTACTAATTAACTGTATCGTATACAAATAATTAGTTACTATTTGGATTTCATCCTTTAGGTGTGACCGAAAGGGATCAGTTGATCACCGTCGTCAAACGACAATAACGTCAAACTCTAGTCAGCCAACAGTTATTGATTTACGTTAATCAACTGACTAATCATATATTTAGTCAATAATTATCCCAATTATATTCCATAATAAGATTTATTATGTGGCGGACTATTGTGGAGGACACCTACTCCAACAATCTCCCACTTGTCTGACACAAGTGTGCGTCACCGATTCTCTTGTCTCTTTATCACATCTCCCACTCAACGCAAGGTGTCTTCCAGGTCGCACTTGCGATTGACAATATCTAGAGTGGTTTTCTCGATAGGGAGAGAACTGTCTGACCGGAAAATCTACCATAGATCTCTTTCCGAGCGTGGCCACGCATTTACAGTAACTACTCCTCGAGTGGCCTAAAGATGTTTTTTTACCCAACGTGGGTGGACAATTCATGTTGATCCATCTACTCTGTATGATGCAGATCACCATGATCCAGAAGAAGTCCATCGGCCTCCTTTTACGGCACGACCTAGAACATCAACCAAAACCAATCGGAAGC
>JAIUZE010001791.1:0-39330 GCA_022085475.1 Heliosperma pusillum
GCAATTTATTATTTAGCTAGTGAAAGTTTGAGCCTGAAACTTACCTTCAACTCCAAATGTTATGTTTTTACTAAAAGGTACAGCTTTTAACTTCAAACGGTTTCCTGGAGCAGCGTGCAGATCCTCTTCCAAAGAAAACCCATTTTTCCTATAATCATTTTTAACAGTTAAAATGAATAAAAATGCACAAAGGCCACGAGAAAAACACACAGAAAATGTGCAATGAACTCTCTAGTCAGGTCATGGTACGGCAATAGAGTACCACTAGTTTAAACCCGTGCAAAAAATGCATGGGTCATAATAACATACGCTATTATTGAATATATCACATACATGAGCATATAAGTATCACCACCTTCATAATTTTCAACTTAATCAATATGTATATGGTAGATGCTTGCATGCCAAATGAACAAATGTTTTATTTTTCCAACCTGTTTTATTTTTCCCGATTTTTTCAAATATTTTTTCCATTTCTTATATATATATATGTTCTTTTTATTTTAATTATTAATTCCTAAAATATATATATGATTTGTTTTCTTTCTGGATACCATACGATTTTATAAACTATAATTTATCCAATTTCTTTTCTATATATGGAGTAGTTTATGTACTCTTGTATTAAATTTGTAGGATCTTATTTTATTTTTTTATTGGTTTATTAATTCATTGAGTTTTTGTATTGATAACAATTTTTTTTTTAAAAAAAAATTGTTGTTTGTCTTGTATAAGGAATTTTATGTAGTGTTTGTAGCTTTTGGATGTTGATATTGTAGGAATTTGTATTAGTAATATTTATGCAACCTAGATGTATAATGTATGGTTTGTGTAAATAGAAGTAATTAAATATGAGTAAAATTTAGAGAGTGGAGAGTGTTAATTGAATCTTGTCAAGTAGTGGGGGTCCCTACATGAGAAAAAAGAGAGTTGCCTTTTTTTAATTTAAAACCAGGAATCAATAAGAATCATTTATTTGTTACATGATTACTATATTGGTTATGTTATACGAAAGAGTTTATTAATTTTTTGTACTAGTAATTGTATAATGTATGGTTTTTTTGTAGATGTGTATTGGTTATGTTATACGAAAGAGTTTATTAATTTTTTGTACTAGTAATTGTATAATGTATGGTTTTTTTGTAGATGTGTAATCTCTTATTAAATAAGAATAGAGAGTAATAGGAGTGTATTTAAATTAGTAGTGATCATGGGGTCCCTACTTCACAAAAAAAAAGCTCTTTCAATCCTAAAATCAAGCAGCCAATAGGAAGCAATGAAATGTTATTGCTTTAGTATATAGTAGATTGCGGTTGCAGTGACTCACAAAACCGCGGTATCATGATAACACGAATGTTATGCAACAGATTGCAGCTGATGCTACCGGGATTTTAGAAATGTTTATTATGTTGAAGTACCACAATTTCTCATATGACTTTTATCTTCAACAAATACATGGACCGTTTGTGAACTCAATTGTTTAGCATTTTTTTTAAGAAACTAATAGTATAGATAAGTTGCGGAGATATCATCAAAACACTGGCAATATTTACAAATTACAAGTACCAGTTGTCTCTACCCGGTTGCTAGGGCGTCGCCTGGAAGCGACACGCCACCTTCATGCCTAGGGGTGGTGTCAAGTGGGAGCGCTACACTTCGTAGGCCCGGGTGTAGTGATAAGTATGCAAGGGTTGCTAGGTCGTCGCCCCGAAGCGGCGCGCCATCTCAAAGTATAAGTTTGGTGTCACATGTGAATGTATTTGTAGGGCGTGGACGAGAGTGGGGAAAGAAGCTAGGCCAAAATTCTAGTTAGGGTAGTAGGATGAGATTTAGAACTTTGAACATTAGCTCTTCGACAGGAAGATCAGTGGAGGTTAGGAGGAGGAAGATTCAAATAATGTGCCTACAATAGGCTAAGTGGGTTGGGGAAAAGACAAGAGTGGTAGCGCCCTAGGGTTTTAAACTAGGGTACTCAGGAAAGGACAAAGGTTATTAGGTCATAAAGGACAAAAGTCATAATGGAGAGGATATTGTCATTGATAAGGAATATATAGACAATGTGGTGGAAGTGTCGAGGAAAAGTGATAAGACTATGAGTGTTAAGCTAGTGGTAGGAAATGAGGTTCTAACTGTCATTAGTTCATATGCACCACAAGTAGGATTAGATGAGTCTACTAGATGAGACTTTTGGGAAGGTTAGGTTGTTGAGCGAGTCCCTATTGGTGAGCAGTTGATTATTGATGGTGATCTTAACTAGAATGTGGGTACTTATTGGGAATGTAGGTACTTATCGGGGTGGCTTTAGGAATGTTTATAAGGGGGTTTTGGTTTTGGAGAGAAGAACGTAGCACGATGTCGCGTACTAGATTTTGCATTAGCATATGATTTGGGTATAATGAACACTTGTTCTAGAAAAGACAATTTCATATGGAGACATAAGAGTGGTGGTATTGCAAGCCATATTTACTTCTTTTTAGTAAAAAAAACATTTGGAGGAAAAACTATATGGATTGTAAGGTGATACCTAGGGAAAGTATTCCAACTCTCCCTAGAGCGGTGGTGCTTGATTTTCGAGGCAAGAGGCACTTAGGAAAGAGAAGGCCACAAGGTGACCCTCGAATCAAATGGTGGAGCTCGAAGAGGAGAATCGACAAGAATTTTTGGCTAAGATTGCCAATAACGATATTTGGTCCGATTGCACGAAGAGCGACATAGATCTATGTTACTTAAACACGGTAGAGAAGTATCGTGTCTGGTAAGTATCGGAGTATAGGAAAGAGAGAGATATAAACTTCCTCGTATAAGGGAAAAAAAGACGAGGCATATAGCCATATAGGTATAGAGTTAAATGTGTGAAAAATAGTGACAAAGGTTTTGGTTCACAATAACGAAATAAAGGACATATGAAAGTTCTACTTTGATACTTTATCCAATGGCCGACAAAGACAAGCCGACGCATACATCCCTCAAGCTATGGTTAACCGAGAATTTATGCGTAGGATTCAAAAGAGTGAAGTCAAGATGGCATTGAAGATGGGATCGAAGAAAAAAGGACAGTATGGTATACCTATTGAAGTTTGGAGATCGTAGAGGGGAAGAGAAGTTGAATATGGGTAACCATGCTATTTAACAAGATTTGGAGAGACAATAAAATGTCGTCGGCGTGGAGGAAAAGTACTTATTTCTTTGTACAAGATTACTCCAATTATCGAGGAATTAAGCTAATAAGTCATACGATGAAATTATGATAATGAGTGATTGAACAAAGGTTAAGGAAAAGTGTCACATATTGGATAATCAATTTGGAGTTATGTGAGGTAGGTAAACTAGGGAAGTAATTCATCATATAACACAAATAATGGAGCATTATTGAAATAGAAAAAAAAAAAAAACATGCGTATGTTCTTTTTATTTAGAGAAGGCATATGATTGAGTACCGCTTTGGTGGGGGTTTAAGGAAAAAGGTATCACGAGAATATATTGAACCGATAAAAGACATGTATGGAGGAGCTAGTACTAGTGTAAGAACGTTGGGAAGACACAAGAGTCTTTGATTACGACTAGGGTGCATCAAGGTCTTGTTGTTAGTACTTTTCTCTTTGCTATAATCATGGACGAGTTGACAAGGTCAATCAAGACGACATTTCTTGGTGTTTGATGTTTATAGATAATACTATATATAATGTTGTATTGATCGATGAAACGAAGGAAGAACTTCAAAGAAAATTAAAACTATGGAGGACTACTTTTGAATCTCGTGGATTTTGACTGAGTAGAAGTATAACCGAGTATTTAGAATGTAGGTTTATCGGCGCAGGAGGGAGAGAAGTGGGGACGATCACCTTTGATTGGAGGATAATTAAAGGACTTGAGTTTTTTCGATATTTGGAGTCTATTATTCAAAAGGAAGGAGAATTAAATGGCAATGTGACTCATAGGATTAAAGCAAGGTGGTTGAAGTGGAAGAGTGCCACTATGTTCCCTCATAGATTAAAGAGTAAATTCTACTGCACGACAATAGATCTAGATATACAATATTGTATGGCTCCCGAGTGTTGGAGTAAGTGTCCTCCACAATAGTGCATTTATATAATAAATCTCATTTGGAATATACGTGGCATGATTAGTATATTTTGATACTCCACGTCAGTTGATTAACGTAAATCGGTAACGCTCGGCTGACTAGAGTTTGACGTTATTGTCGTATGACGGCGGTGATCAACTGATCCCTTTAGGTCACACTTATAGGATGAGACCCAAATAGAATACTAATTATTTGTATATGATACAGTTTCATTAGTGCATTACAAATATTTGATATGTATGTTTAGTTACGAGAGTTATTTATTAATTGAGTTAGGAACTCATTCCAGTTAAGTTTATTAGTCAATTATACGATAACTGACTGAATAAATTTTACGTCTTACTTTAATACGATTAAATAAGATTTAATTTAATGATTAATAGTTAATTCATTAAATCAGTTGAGGTTATGCATATATTTTGAGATAGAGGTAACTAGTTAATTATATTTACAAAGAGTTGTAAAATAAATTAACTGGGCATTGTGGGACCCATTATATATTGATATAATGGTAAAATATCACTTAAAAGGTTAAGTGTATATTGTTTATTTTTGAGTCATATAATTATTTTATGATCAAATTAACACTTGATTATACTAGATAATTAAGCATATGATTAATAAGTATTTGTGGGACAAATATCAAAAATCAAAATGGACCATTATATGGCATAATGGACCGGATTTGGCACATGGAAGGATCATGTGTGTTATTCTTTTCTTAACAAACAATCAACTATATGATAGTGACATATCTTCCATACTTTAATCATCATAACCACCCTTACACACTACCATTATGCATGTGATTATTTTGAGCAAAAATAAGGGCTATCTTGAGTGCTATGACCGGGGGCTCTTAAACACTATCACGTTCATAAGATGAATGTGACAGAGATGTGTATGCTACGATGAATATGTGGTCATACAAGGAAGGATCGACTTAGAAATAAGGTGGTCAGGAAGAGGGTGAGAGTTGCCCCGATAAAGGATAAGATAATGGAGAAAAGTTTAAGATGGTTTGGACATGTGCAAAGAAGACCGATTAATGCCCCGTTTGGAGGCTCAAAAATTAGGGAATAGTAAAGATGGTGAAGGGTAGAGCCGTAGAGGTAGACTGAAGAAAACTTGGATAAAAAGTGATTGAGAATGCTTTGATATTTCTTGGATTGATAAGGATATGGCGATGGATAGAACACTATGGGGAGAAATAATACGGGTGAATGATGGAGTTTGATTTCTCACTTGTCTTATTTATATATATATATATATATATATATATAGAGCTTAGTTCAATTGAGTCCACCATATTCTTAGAGTCCTTGAGTCCTCATCTTAGCCATTGGATGAGGGAGATGGATGGCTGAGATTTGGGAGATTAAAAAATACAATTATCACTAATTAATTACTTATGCACTAATTAATTAGCTTTCTCTCTCTAGTTATAATTAATCACTTTTTAAACACTTTTAAGCACTTTTGAGCACTTTTTAGCTGCTGAGATTTATGAGTGTAACTTTGATGCTTGCGAGTGTAACTCTAATGCTTTAGAGTGTAACTTTAAGTTTTTAAGGCGGTTTGTATACAAAAATTTGAATTTAAACAATTTTAACACCTTACGAGTGTAACTTTAATACTTTTCGAGTGTAACTCTAATATTTTGGAGCGTAACTTTAAATTTTAAAGACGGTTTTGATATAATAATTTGAATATATATACTTTTAACATTCTACGAGTGTAACTTTGCTGATTTTCGAGTGTAACTTTAATATTTTTTAGACGGTTTTGTATAAAAATTTGAATTTATATAATTTTGACATTTTACGAGTGTAACTTGGATGATTTTCGAGTGTAACTTTAATATTTTTTTAAGACGGTTTATTACTTATAAATTTAAATTTATATAATTTTTTACATTTTACGAGTATAATTCTAACATTTTAGGAGTGTAACTTTAATTTTTTTTAAGACGGTTTTGTACATAAAAATTTGAATTTATATAATTTTAACATTTTACAAGTGTAACTTTGATGATTTACGAGTGTAACTCTAATATTTTACGAGTGTAACTTTAGTAATTTTAGGTCATTTTGAGTGGAATTTTTTGAATTTTATTACATGTTGAATCTACGTAATTTACTACAAATTTATGAGTGTTACTTTAGTCCTCTATGAGTGTAACTGTAGTCCTCTATGAGTGTAACTCTATGAGTGTAGTCCTCTATGAGTGTAACTGTAGTAAAAACTGTAGTGTAAACTGTAAGTAAAAAGCAAGGTAGATCTAGAAAAAGGTAGATCTAGAAAAAAAATTTGAAAACAAGAGTAAAAACTAAAAAAAGAAACAGATCTGACATCAACAAGTGTAACTTTTAAGGTCATTTTGTGTTACTTTAATAAATAATGTGTGTTACTTTAATATAAGATATATGTGACTTTAATAAATAAAATGTGTAACTTTAATAGACAGTATATGTGACTTTAATAAATAAGATAGATAACTTTAATAGAGAATTTGTGTTACTTTAATAGATAATGTGTAACTTTTTCAGATCTAGGAAAAAAATGTTACTTTAATAAATAAGGTGTGTAACTTTAATAAAGAATTTGTGTTACTTTAATAAATGTTACTTTAATAAACCAACCCACACTTACAAAAAATGTAGATCTAGAAAAAAATATGAAAACAAGAGTATAAACTAATAAAAGAAACAGATCTGACATAACAGGTGTAACTTTAAAGATCATTTTCACATGTGT
The DNA here is from genome assembly GCA_022085475.1 of Heliosperma pusillum. Taxonomy (NCBI): domain Eukaryota; kingdom Viridiplantae; phylum Streptophyta; class Magnoliopsida; order Caryophyllales; family Caryophyllaceae; genus Heliosperma; species Heliosperma pusillum. Next base: position 6,842 of record JAIUZE010001791.1, read on the forward strand.
AACTTTATTAAATAAAATGTGTAACTTTAATAAATAAAATGTGTAACTTCAGTAGAGAATTTGTGTTACTTTAATAGAAGTCATTGAAACTTGATCACTTTTTCAGATTTAGAAAAAAAAGACAACAAAAACAAGATCTAAAAAAAATAAAAATTACTCCGTATATAACAACACCACCCACAACCTAGACACTAGGGGTGTTCATGATTAACCGAACCGTAAAAACCGAACCGAAAAAACCGAAAACCGCCCTTTTTTTAGGTTCGGTTAACCGAACCGAAAAACAAAATCAGATCGGTGAACCGAACCGATTTAACCGCCTCACAAACGGTTCGGTTTCGGTTCGAATTTTGGTAACCGCGGTTAACCGAAACCGAACCGAACTACTAATATTGTTTATATCTCTTTTGGGCTGAATCAATAATGGGCCCAAAACTTAAAATAAAACCCTAACTTTCTTATTTTTCTCTCAACCTCACGCCTCTCTCATTCTCTCAGTCTCTCTCACCCATCTCTCATTCTCATCTTATCATCTCCATAGCCATCATACACTTTCATGTTCATTTTCTTTCAGCCCTTCACTTGCCTTCCACCATCGCCCTTCACTTGCCTTCCACCGTCGCCATTCACTTTCATTCCAGCGTCACTTTCCTACCGTCGTCATCGTCGTTCAGGTGCCTACCAGTCTACCACCGTCGCCGTTCACGTGCCTGCCAGCGTCCATACATCGTCCTCTTGTATTTAGTTAATCCTTATACACAATTTGTTCATTAGTCTTTGTTTATTAATTTGATATTCCAGTAAGTTAATTTTGTGCTTTTTTATGTGGGTTTTGAGTGTTTGTTTTGGTCTTCGTTGTTGTGCAACTTGTTTAGTACAAGTATATGAAATCATCTCCCAAATGCAAACCCAGTAACATGTAAAATCCTTCTCCAAACAAATATTTAGAATCGGTTCCGGTTAACCGATAAACCGATAAACCGAACCGGTTGTACCGGTTCACCGAACCGAAATAACCGTCATGAACAGGTTCGGTTACGGTTCCCTTTTCAGCCGAACCGTTTGAGCGGTTCACCGTGAAACGGTTCGGTTCGGTTCACCGAACCGTGAATGAACAGCCCTACTAGACACCCCCTCAAAGAACCACCACCACGACCACGACAGGTGGCAGCCCCCATCCCCACCAACCCAGACCCCACCCACCCTACAGAACCACCACCACGACCGCACCACCCTAACGACGACCACCACCACAACCCACCCCACCGACAACAACCCACCACACACAAACCAAATCTGAGAAAAAAGGAAAAAAAAAAGAAATAGAAGAGGAGCCGGAGAAGGAGGAGGATGAGAGGCGGCATAAGGGGGTTGAGGAGGCGCGTGAGAGGAGGGAGGAGAAAGGCCGCCGTTAGGGAGAAGCGGTTGTGAGGGACGACGGGAGCCGCCAGATCTGAAGGTGGCGGCGTCGTGTGGGTGGTGGCTGGTGGAGGAGGAGACGGAGGGTGGTAGGTGAGTGCTCGGTGGTAGGTGAGTGGTGGCGAGGAGAGGGTGGTCGTCGGGTGGTGTTGGTGGCGGCGGTGGTGATAGTGGTGGTCGGGTTGTGGTGGGTGAGGAAGGAAGAATGATTTATTTGGGTTGTGGTGTGTGAGGAAAGAATGATTTATTTGGGGTTTTAGAAAGAGGGGAAAAAATGAAATTATGAGGGATGAGAGAGAAGTAGTTGAGTGGAAAATTTTATATATTGAATTAGGTTATGGATTAGTGTTTAATTAGTGAGGATGAGAGAGAGTGAAAAATTAAGCCCTTAATCAGTTTTTGGGAGCACAAATCTCAGCCATTCATCCTCCAAGATCCAATGGCCTATGAGAGGACTTAAGGACTCTAAGGAATGGGGTGGACTCAATTGATCTTTGCTCTATATATATATATATATATATATATATATATATATATATATATATATATATTTCTTTTTATTCTACTTTTTCAATTTTTCGTTTTTTTTTTTTCTACTTTTATTTTTTTTTAAAAAAAATTGGTTTACTCATTATTTTATTTTCACCATTATTATTACTATTATTACACTATTATGCTTTATCAACTCTATTTACTCAAATCATTTTACGGACTAAGGCTCCAATGTTGTATCGGATGTCGTCTCTGACTCTCTCCCAGACTATTAGCGTTTTGACATTGTGTTATAGAGGGGTCATTTTGATACATCGAGTCGGGTATATATCCCTAATTTTCCAACTAAAAGTGTTGTGTGCACGCAAATGACTGAAACACGTGGTGGATCTATTTGCGATTTGTAGGGGGACTTAAATGAATTCGGAAAACTTGATGAAAGGAAAAAAGGAAACATAAAAAGCTATTCCACAAAGGCACTAATAGAGAGAGAGAAAAACAAACAGACACAATTGACTTTTAGATGAAATAGAGCTTCCCGAAACCATTGGTTGGGACCTTTTTAATACCTGATTATATCCATATGCATAGAGGCAACAATCTCTTCCTCTGGCGATAACTCCAACCTGACTGATCTGCTAGCACCAAATAATGGGGTCAGTAACATAAAATGAAAAATGTCATGCATACATTGTACTGGAAAATTTCACAGCCAGGCGTACGTAACTTCGAGATCATACCTGTAAAACTGATCCAAAGAAATGTGTACATATTAAAGTTTCTCAGATAATACCAAAATGCATAATACAAATACGGGAAAAAAGGAGCCCCAAAACAGGACTAAATTAAGCACTTGTCAGAACATGATTGAAGCACAAAGAAAACATATACGGAAATTACAAATTTAAATATGATCATTTGTCTAGAACTCGAGCACTTGAGAATAGCTGGTCATGTTCAGAAAGGCTGAAAATAACAAGGCAACTAGCTCATAAGAATGATATGTAGATACTCTATAACTGTTTTCATGAAGTGCATGACTTTCAAAGCACGGCATGGAATATGGAAGCCACCAAACAGAACAGGTGCTAACACATATCAGCCGGTTATATTCTCCAAGCAAATTGGTATGAACCGAGGGGATTGAACATATATCCAGGAACATCGTAATTAGTATTTCTCTAGATCCTTACATCCTAGGAGTACAAAATTAGCTGAAGCGGGATATGTAACAAAGTGGCTTTCTTCATGATGGAAGAACCCCACTGTCGCGGAAGAAGGGCAGAGGTACCTTATCAGCCTCAATACAGAGGTTCCTCAAGGAATGAGAAATTTATTCAAAATTAGAGTTATTCAGGATATACTAGACGGCATTGACCACGCCTCTACTGAATAAAAGAGGAAATGGTGAAAGAAAAAACATCTTGTTGAATACAGCAGTTTGGTTTTCACGGGATCACATTCCACAGTATACACCATCTAGCCGTCCCCGCGTCAAAGGAGTTTATCAAATGAATCTTACCGGAGTAAGGGCTGCTGGTTCATCACAGTTGATTGGGAGAGGCGTTCATAATTATATTTTTCATCCGCTGCATGCTGGTAAAAGGGAAATGTCGATAAGTGAATACAATGTTATATACAAATGTGATTCGCAGGAAACCCAATGAAAATAATAAGTTAAGCTGTTATAAACTATGCTTTGAGAAAGGTCCTAGTACAGGTCCTAGTTTATAATTCACACAGATTTACCTGATCCACAATAAACAGATCTTCCTCCAGCTTCCCAATAATAAAGCCAAGATTAAATTGCCCTATAACCTGCTACAAAATATATTTTGTTAAATGTTTATTTCAAAGCTTTTCAGCCAAAACTCAATTGAAAGAAAGCATGATGTGAAAGGTGAAATTCAAGAATAATGAGAGTGGAAAGGTGAAAGTTGAGGGGAAAAGGAAATAAAGAAAGAATGCTCCTATGGCTAAGGTTCTTCAGAAATAGTTAATACTTAATAGATTGTGCTTCTTAACCACTCGTGACCAAAAACTGAGCATACTTGAGAGATGGACTAACTAAACCACATATATATAAATATAAATGTGGCTTATTGCTACTGTATAATATCTAAACCTAAATGAAATATAGCCAAGTTCAACCGTTGCCAGGGGTGTGCTGTGAGATTAGCCCAAAAATATCATCAGTAAATTCCAGGAATGAGGCCTAATATACTGCATTAAACAACTCAGACACTTCAACCCCTGAGCGAGTGAAGCAGAAAACGCAACAAAATATACAGAAACTCAACAATAAGCTACTCTTGGGCCTCAAAACACAACATTGCCCCTGGAGATTCCATAAAGAAGAAGAATAAAGACATCCACACAAACTCTAAGCAAAGTTTTCATAATATTACGTTTAATCTTAAGTCACCAACCCTTTCACTTTGCAATTATGCACCTTCACGAAGGACAGAGAACCTTTCTACCTACCCGGAGTCACCCTATAACCCTAGACATCCAGATTATAGGATCTGTAACTCTTCCATTATTCATTCCAACATATAGTATTGATCTCTAACCTTCATCCTGCTGAAGTCTCTTTTTCTGAAAAGCCTTTCCAGCTCAGTGGTTGCAGCAGCTAAGGACCGAGCTTTCCAATCCTCACTCTCTACCTGTGAAAGGGCCAGTGTTGCAGCAGCGTAGCGCCTGTATATTATGAGTTAATGACTATGCCAATCAAGGAATTGAACTAATGAAATAAAAGAAATGTAACTTTTCTCCGCGTCTACCCTTCCAACCTTTTAGTTGTTGACCATGTAGAAGCATTAGGAGTTGAATGCAATATCGATAATTTCTGCTTCCTTTTTCCCATGAGGTCTTTAATATGAAACTGCAAAGTGGATAACACCTTGGGAGCTGAACTAGGAGTATCAAGTACTGGGCATCCTTCAAGTGGTTGAACTTCTAGTTTATTTTGTAAATTGACTGTACATGAATAACTTAATAAGTCTTCTTCTGGTCGAGATATTCTTTGCTCTAGAGTTTCCGTGTTCTGCAAATGATGCAGGCAAGTCAGAAAATAAGAACAAGTTATAAGTGTTCATTGTCATAACGCAACATCAGATTGAAGTCCCAAAAAAAATATTCCAACGGATTTGGGGACGCATTTATTTAAGGCAGGAAAAGTAGACAAGTCTTGATCCCTGTCGTTCTGGACTTCTGGTGATAATATAAATGAGAAGATTTTCTGAGAAAATGTAGCTATTCAATTTGTTGGTAATGGAATTTTGCTCACAAAATCACTGAAGGGATATAAGAAAGAAAGTAAGAGGGAAAGCAAAATTCTTAGTGTATCTATGGAATCAGAAGCATTCAGATCTACTAGGCATAAGAAACCGTAGCGTATCCACACATCCTCGTCTTTTAGCATTTTACTTGTACACAGTATCATTGCTTTTCTTCTGGGAAGTGTGTTTTGTTGTAAGAATAGTATATCTAATTAATTTTTTCTTCCTGCGCGTATTGGCTTTTAAAGAAGAACCAAATGTCCTCTCTCATGGTTCAAAGATTATTTCTATGCTCTCATAAGAAATCAATATCCCGACAAATGTTCAAAATATGCACATACCTCTGTTTCCAAATCTACAATTCCCGCATCACTCAGAGATCCATCTGCTGGACTCGTATTTCTATCAATTTTGAAATGCTTAAAAGTTTTAATTTCATCAACACTAGAAGGGCACAAGTCCGGAATATTTCTTTCTGAATCACAATGTCTTGACACATTTCTCAGGATAGGGGCTTCAGACAACGGAGCTGACAAACTTTCAATCTTCCGCTTTCGTAAATCTGCGTACTTGGCAAGTAAAGATTGAACAGAACCTGACTTATAAGTGAAATTATTATCTGTTGCAACATTCTTTTCGGCCTCTTTTTGGTTCAGTGGATTATTACTAGTAGTACTTCCTAATTCGCCGACTATGTCTGCTGGATAGCTGTAAGTCTTCTTAATGCCATGAGCCCTCAGACTAAAGTTCTTGTCCTGTGACGTTTTTGTATCTTTATGAAGAAACTTAACAGATGACGAAGGATGTTCATTCTTTTCAATACCATCTACAGCCATGGTATCTTCTGCAGCGTGCTTCTCACCAGATACTTTTGTAGGTTGAGATCTTTCTGAAGATGCCGGCTTTTGTACCTGATCCAACCCCACAAGTATCGCAGACGAGCTATCATCTCGTATCTCAGGTACCTCTAAGTTCTGAACAGTGTAATTGACAAAAGTGGCCGAGTATATCATTCCTAATGCTTCTCTTAAAGAATGCAAAATACACACTTCATCTGAGAAAAATATCTTCCTTTTATCAGGTGTTACATTGACATCATATGCCATCGAAGGAACAATGAAGTTCAGAATCACAATGGGATACTGTCGTGAATTTGCACTTCTATATAATTCATTCACGAGTTTACTGACCTTTGGCATATCAACAGGTCGACCATTCACATAAAAAAATTGCCTGTCACCCATATTTCTCCCGCTACCATTACCAGATTTGGAAACGAAACCCTCCGCTCTGCAGTTCTCTGATATAGACATACTCAGAGGCTCCAAACAAGTAAAAGTACTCATGCCGAACAATGTAATGATGTTATCCTTGATTGATCCACTTCCTTGGGTTTTGAGAACTATAGATCTTGCATTTTTCCCAGACATATTAGTGCACACTAGACGAACTCTTTTTGCAATAAGTGCATAGGCCTGGCAAATACAATAAGCCGGAATCAATCATATTTCAAAAATATAATAATGATAATACCATATTTGCGTCATATGTCCATTCATAAATGCGGTAGAATAACTACCGTTGCCTGACTCTTAGTGTTCAACACAAGGCTACGGATATATACACCCAACCCTATTACCGGGCCATAGGCCCAAGCATTGAAGGCACTCAGGTACTGTTGTGTAATTGTCATTGACTGCCAATTCTCACTACAAAGAAAGCTGCCATAGAACATGGAAGCTCATTAGAAAAAAAAACTCCCTAAATAGATTTCCATGATAAGGGAAACATACAACTAATACTAGCACTTCAAAATATTTAAGAATAATATAAATCCAATTATCAGGTGAATATTAGACCAATTAGAAAGCAAGACTATATTAAGGTAGAATCATTTACTCACATTCAACAAAGAAATAAGTTTTCCATATTCCTTCCTAATATTGCGTCTGAACTCTTTGTTTCGTACAGGCAGATTTGAGAATAATTTCTTGACAGTTACAGTAGTACCGACTTTCCGAGCAGTCTTTTTTTCGGCTACTAACACCCCTGAGTGGTCAAAAGTCAAGTGTGACGCAACTGCCTCATCTCTTGTCCTGGTTTCAACAGTCAAATCCCCTAATGCACAAAGTGAACTCAGTGCCTCCCCTCTGAAGCCAAATGTCACTAGAGACTGGAGGTCAAGAAAGTCTGCCAGTTTAGAAGTATGATGTTTAAGGGCAAGAACCTACAACAAAGCAATAAATAAATCATCACTTGCAGCAAGGATTTAATATAAGATCAAAATTGTAGCCCAAACATTAAAATATCTAGGTGAACAGAAAACCCTGTAATTCAAAAAAAAAACAAAGAAAGTTACACGGGCTTCTGTATCAATACACTTATATCATCAAAAAAATGATAAGAGAGCAAACCACCGTGTTATAAACTTCTCAATGAATCTCAAAAGGCTCTAAACTACTAGAAGGTGTTAGAGAAGATTTGAAATGTAGAGGGAACTATATGATAAGAACAATATTAAAGAATTGTAGGCTGTCACATTCAACATTTTGATTTGCACCAAAACCATAAGTAATAGACACATATAGGATTACAACCAAAAAAATTGATTCTTGTCCATAAAGTGTGACTTTTTTCACACTGGTCGTCTATAGACATACTCTATTAGATTTGAAGAACTTTTCATTGAGTTGAGTATGTTGGATGATTGTAGAAACCGAAGCAACATGTCGGAAGGCCTTTTTCTCTATATAACACTAAAGCTCATAGCTATTGTTTTCTAATTGCATCATTAACTGCCCAAAGCAATTCTTTTGATAGGCCTTTACTAATTCAAAAGACAATTGGGTTTCTCAAGAATATAAGAAGAGGTAATGCAAATGCATAATCGCTTGTACTATGTAGGCTTCAAGATCTCTTATAGCTTACATGGTGTGAGAGAGTAACATCACATCAAACTAGTACTTAATTATCATTATCCATGATATCAAGACAACTCGTTAAGTTCTTCATTAAGTCCTATAAAGATAATCTTAAGTCTTAACAGAATTGATGCAATTGAGGGGCTCTCTAATGTTGTATTACACCTTTAAGAAACATCTTTTTATCAATCAAAAGACGCTGCCAATGATTATCAATCAAGTGACTCCCATGAGGCAAGACAGATAAACGCCCCCCATTGATAAGATATCCCACTTTGTCGTGATGAATAAAAAGGACGGCAACATTAGCCTAGTGCCTTAGGGTTCCGTGTTTAACGCGGGGTACGCGGATTGTATGGACACAGTTTTACCCGTGCTAGCAAGTAGCAACACAACCAGGCTAAGTGACCCAAAAACTAGAACTTCGACCTTCTCGTGTATAATTCCTCAGCATGAACCGAGCTACAAATCCCCGAATTCCAAAAATACAGATTACACAATTACTCAAACCTCAACTGCCAAATAACAAGAGAAACATAAAATTAAGAAATAAAAACCTATTTTGCCGCAAAAATTCACCTTCAATTTCATTTCAGATAAAGTGCAAACATAAAATGTGAAATGCGAGACAGAAAAGTAGACCTTGAAATTGGAGGGAGCAATGCCGGAACCATTGTCAATGACTTGAAACCAATCTTCGCCGTACTCTTTAAGTGCGATTTCGATGCTCGTAGCACCGGCATCCAAGCTGTTCTCGACGAGCTCCTTAACAGCAGAAGAAAGGTCGAGTATGACTTGTCCGGCGCAAATTCTGTGGACCACGCCCTTGTTTATCGGCTTGATTGTCGACGTATCGGTGGTTTCCGACATTTTCCGGCGGTCGTAGAGTGTGTTATTTGATGATTGAGGGAATAAAATTGGGGATTTTGGGGGTGAAGAATTAGGGTTTGAAGGAGTCAGGAGTCAGGACTGGAGAAGTGGAGAGTGGCTTTTTAACTCCTTCAACTCACTTTGTGGTTTTGCCGCCAAAAAACAATACGGGTCTAAATAACGGTCACTCATACTACTCTCATAGTACTCAAACCAAATTAGAAATACTCTTCAATAACGGGTGTGAAAGCTTTAACAATGTACTCAAGAAGTGTAGGGATCAGCCTATTTTAAACTTAATGAAATGGATTAGGAGGTATGTAATGAATATGATTTTTAGCAAATTTTTAATACTTGACAAGTATAAGAGAAACATTATAAATATTGTCACCAAACCCTTATCTAAGGCAGCAAACAAAGTAGAGGTTACAAGATTAATCGACTTGCTTTGATGGAGTTTGAGGGAGACTGTATTGGTGACGTAAATGAAAGATGGGTTGTGAATCTAGATAGCATGACTTGTGGGTGTTTTGATGATCATTATTTATATACATATTTTACGCTTCCCTTAGACTCATATAACTCGATTTATTGTCTTTCCTTGCTTATTTCTATGCTATTTTAGCTAAAATATCGTTTATGCCGCTTATGTTATGTTTCAATGCAGATTGGATGCATTTGGAGCTTTTTGAGTAGATATGAAGCATGGCGGAGTCGGATCGTAGAAGGTTAGGCACGGAAATCGAGAAAGAAATAGAAGAAATGAAGAAAAGTGAAGAAACGAGCCAAAAAGAAGGGATGCTCGATCGAGCAGTCCTACCTTGCTCGACCGAGTCGCACTATTGTCTTGCTCGATCGAGCATAAGTCCCTTGCTCAATCGAGCAACCTAGCTTTTCGGCGGCTTTTCATATTTTCCTAAACTTTAACCGAATTAATTAGATTTTTGTTATAAATAGAAAGCTCGTCTTTCATAATTAGGTGTGCTTTCTTGTGCTTTTCTTATGCTTTAATATTAGAAAACCTAATTTAGCTTACTTTGCCTCTGGATTTTATTCATCAAGACGATTGTCTTTAGTTCAACTTGTAATCGGTATTTTTCAATCTTTCTTTGTTATTCAGTTAATTACCTTCTTGTTCTTTAATTATTCTTTGTTCATCCATTCATAGTTGTTAATCATGCTTACTTTATTTAATATTGTTGTTATTAATATTGTTATGAGTAGCTAAATTCATTTCTAGGGTTGAAAGGGGATCTAGGATTGTTAGAAGGGGTAGATTAATTAATTGAATTGCAATTGCATTGTTATCGTTTGATTATCGTTTTAATTCTAGTTATTTGATTACTGGCCAGGATTAATTAACTAGTCTCGCGAATTAGGATTGACACCGACCGGGTTAAGACTAAGATAGGCTACGATAATTGAATAGAACTCGTTTAATGACAGCGATCGCATGTTAAATTGTAGATCTAAAGTGCATAATTGAATCGACTGGTCTTGTGACCTTAGATAACTTTATTGCATGATAGTTGACTACATCCTTACCCCTGAACAATAATCCTAGTGAACCTGAGACCCTAGACCTTTAATCTCATTGTTTTCAACCTTTTATTATTAGTTGTTATTTCTTATTACTAGTTGTTATTTCTTATTATTAGTTGTTATTACTATTGTTTGCTATTAGTTATTGTTATTGATTGATATTAGTTTAGAAACCACAATTCAAACCCCAAAATTGTTACTATAGAGACAAACCTAGTTTAACAGATTACAATACTACCGTCTTCCTGTGGATTCGATACCTTGCTTACCGCTGACTATTAGTTAGTAGTGAATTAGGTTTACTTTGATTAAGGAGACGCGACTTTATCCTTATCAATAATCTGTCGCAAAACATGGTATTTCTGTCGCCAAAAACAGTTTTGCGACGGATCATGTTCGTCGCATATTTTCGTCGCAAACAGTAGTTTATGCGACGGATTAGTCCGTAGCAAGTTATGTGCAACGGAATATCCGTCGCCTAATTGAAATAGCGACGGATGGCAGGTGGCAGTCAAGTCAAACAATAAGTCCACTTTTGCGACGGAAATTCCGTCGCAAAACTTGACTGACTGTTTGATTTGACTGCCACCTTTCTAGCCAAGTCAAAGAAACAGTCAACGTTTGCGACGGAAGTCGCAAAAGTTGACTGTTTCTTTGACTTGGCTAGACAGGTGGCAGTAAGTCAGTCAATGTTTGCGACGAAAATTCCGTCGCAAAAATACCTATACATTCCAGGATGCACTGTTTTCCTGCATCCCCTATACGCGTTAAAACGACCAAAATCCTGCAAATAACAGAAATTTTTCAGCAGTTACGCGTCCAACAAAGTTACTAATGTAACACAAAACCATTTATGAGCAAAGTTTTGATTTTATATCGTAAAAGTAAAGTCTTACAAATAAAAAGGTTTATGTCATAGTTAAGTTCAAAATAACTAACTAATCACTCAAACACACGGAGTGAATGGAGGGAAAGGGGTGAATGGGTGGGGCCTAGCATTATCGCCGCCATCATCATCAAAGTCGTCTCGACCCTGATTAGGACCTCCAGCTCTGCAGCTGTGAGTAGAATTTCTTCCAACCTGACTCAAGTACTCTTCTATAGCTGCAATCCTTCGAGCTTGCTCGTCGCACTCTTGCCTAAGTGTCGCATTCTCCTTTGACAGCTTAGTAGCCAAACTTTGGGTGTACTGAGTCGAGGCTGAGGTAGCAACAAAGTGCCTATGGTGGTCAAACAAATAATCCGCCGCTGGTCCCAATTCGTAGCATCTTCCTTTCTCGTCAAATCCAGTCTCCTCATAATAGATCTCATTATCGTCGATGTTTTCGACTCCTTGACTTTGAAGCTCAGACTTATTTGACATGATCTTATTCTGCATCACAAACAAGCTCAGAATTAGTAATTGTCATTTAAATAGTTAATCTAATTAAATATAAATGACAAACATAAATCAATTAGCGAAATAATGCATAACTTACAAAGAGTTCAGCTGGTTTTTTTATAACCATCCACGGATCATGTGCTTCTTTGTCTTCTCTAAGATTTGCACGGCACTTGGGATATCAGATGAATTTTTCCCGACCTACAATTTAAATACTTGTTAGTATAACATATATATATATATATATATATATATATATATATATATATATATATATATATATATATATATATATATATGTAAGTATTAAATTATAATTAGATAAATAAATTAAAATGAAAGAAGATATATATATATACCATTTCGTCCATGATTCTCAAGGTGTTTTTTCTACCCATAATGTGAGTAGGCAACGCCTTTCCCTTCTCTTCACATCCCGACCTACGATTAGCCGAGGCTGATTGAGATCTCGCAACGAAAGAAGGATCTTCGACCGGCCTATTCTTAAGCTTTCTAAATAAGTCCAAAGGAATCAACTTCGGCCTGTGCTCCTCGTCTTTCTGCGAGGCTCGGTAGATCATATGACGTAAACGGGTCTTCATGGCGTATTCCCAAGCTTTCCTTACCATATCTGTATGGCAAGGATCGAAAGAAACTCTTTACTGTCATGATTAAAAACATAAAGTTAGAAAAATATTAAGTAAATAAACAAAAAAAATAAAAAATCAATAACAAAGATAAATTGAGAAAAACAAATTTAAATAGATATAATTATAATATTTTAAATAATTATACCTCAAACCAGTTCCACCAAGACGACCGCAAAACATTTGACGCCTCTTTCCAGTTTGGCGCGTGTTCCTTGTACCCGCAGGTTATGGTCTCCGAAATCAGTTTAACCACATTTGAGTCACTGAACCTGAAATTAATTATCATAGTTAAATACATTATATATAAATATTATGATATTTTAAATAATCATAATTATAATTAAACAATTAAAGTAAAAGTGAACTAGTCTTACCAGACACATGTTTCCTCATCCGGATCGAGGTGGACTCTGCGAGTAATAGTATCCACCTGTGTCGTTTGCACGTTCCCGTCATTGACTTGTTCATTCTCATCCTCCTGCGCTCTGTTTCCTACATTACTACAACTACCTCTTATTCGTCGTCCGCCCGCCATATAGAGAAAAACTAAAGTATTCAAAGTTGTCATGAATTAACAAACATATACAATTAAATAACGAGAAACTATATATTCTTAATAATGAATAATAAAAACAACTGTCAACAGCTAAAATGAAAGTGCTTTGCAAACGCTCATACATTTACAAAAAGTAGTTTCAACTAATATAAGAATTAGAAATAACTTTATTCATCATCACTACTTGAATTTTGGTTTTCGGAAATGTTGTATTTAAAAAGAGAGTCTATAAAATCTTCTTCTTCCTCTTTATCTTCTGCTCCGTCTTCCTTTCTCTTCTCCTCATCCTCCTTCTCCTTCAGTCTCTATTTACTCTTTCTGTCTCTATTTCAATTGTAATTGTAGAGTTAGTTTATCATTTTTCAGAAAATAGGAATTGATTTCCGGTTCATTCCGCCATCCTTCCCACTGAATAATCAGGATTCATTTTCAATTTAATTTTATGTATTCATGGGTTTCGTCGTTTCCGCCGCTTCTTGATTAATGCTTAGGCCTGAATTCGACAGCGGAGCTAGACCCCGGGCTTCTCCCTGTCTTTATCGAGGAAGGCGTTCGTCCCACGGCCTGAGGCCTCTTTTCGAGGGGGTATAGAAAAAAATTCAGTCCTCTGCTCTACCAACTGAGCTATCCCGACCATTCCCTTTTCTGGTGCATCATATCTTCATTTTAGGAGATAACTTGGGTTTGTGTCAATTAAAAGGATGAAAAGTATTACAATTATATAGGTACCGGAATTTTGGGGGTGGCTGGATTCTTCGTCCGATCAGCAGGGGCCCGTAATTGCTTGGTTGAAATTTCCAGCCCGGCAGCCTAGCTTTGTAGCAAATATCAGTTTAGAAGCTACTTCCGATACCCTAATAGACTACTTGAGTTTCTTCTTCCTCCTCCTCTATAATTTCGTTATCATCTGGCACTTCAATTATTGATAGTAGTGTCTCACTACTAATAACATCTTCTTAAAACACAGATTCGACAATAGGAGCATCAACATGCGATCTGGCTTTAGTTTTGAATACTGCTGACCACTTATCTTTATCTCTTTTGATATTTGGATATGAAGTATAATAAACTTGTTCGACTTGATACGCCAACACAAATGGATCGTATTTCGGAAATTTTGTGCTTCGATTAACATCCACAAGTTTATAATCCTTATGCATTTGCATTCCTTTTTCAGAATTATCTATCCAATCACATTTGAATAAAATAACATTATATGTGCTTTTTTCGTCTGTGTACGACAATTTAACAACTTCATTGAGTGTTCCATAGTAGTCAGCTCCCTCAGTCGAACTTACACATACTCCATTATTAATTGTAGATTTTTCCAAATCTAACCCATCTTTGAAAGTGCGAAATTTGTATCCATTAATGAAATAACGTTTCCATGTTCGCACCCTTTTCGAAGGACCTTGTGCTAAGGCAATGAGAACTGGATCTTTTAAGTTGTTTACCTATCATTGTTAAATTATTATCAAATTATAATACCTTCAGGTATAATAATAATAAATAAAAAAAGAGTAATCTGGTGTTAGTATGTAGTATGTACTTACTTGTCCTCTAAACAATTGGGGAAATCTTGTGTCAAATTTGTTCCAAATATCCTCGGCTGTGAGAAATTGGGGACATTCTGTTTTGATATAATTTTCAAACATCCTATATTCATTATAAATAATGTCAAATTAAGTAATAGTTTTTACATGTTGTTATAATTAATTCTAAATAATTAAAGTTCCAAAGATCGATTTTTTTACTTACACTTCGTTATGCTTCAATTCATCTAAATCACAGTTAGATAAAACATATAAGTGTGCACGTTCATATTCGTTGTCTTCTAGAAATCTTTCACAACACTTTCCAGAACTAATACCCCCGTGATCTTGAACAATCTCGGGTAAGGTAGAATACGTAGGCTCTTTCAAGCCTACGTCGAGATCCTTGGCTTTTGTGTCTACGTTCTCTTCAAAATAAAAGGAACATAAATTGGCAATTTCTTCAAGCAAATACGCGTTGCATATAGAACCTTCAACACACGCTTTATTTCCAATCTTTTTTTTCAAATGATTTAAGAACCTATAAAAAACTTGGATAAGATAGAATGAAATAATTAAAGTTAAAATTGGATAATTGTGGAATTAATTACCTCTCAAAAGGATACATCCACCTATATTGCACTGGCCCACCCATTTTCAGTTCATACGACAAATGAATTGGTAAATGCTCCATTGAGTTAAAAAAAGATGGTGGAAATATCTTCTCTAACTTGCAAATGATTTCGGCAATGTTGTTCTCGAGAGTAGTTATTTTTTCAAATTGTATCGATGAAGTACACAAATCTCTGAAAAATTGGCTAAGCTCAGTTATAGCATTCCACTCATTCTTCGGAAGAAGGTGCCTTAAAGCCACTGGAAGTAAACGCTCCATAAACACGTGACAATCATGACTTTTCAATCCATGTAGTTTCAACTCATGTTTATCAACACATCTACTCAGATCTGAAGCATAACCGTCCGGAAATCTCAAATTGGATATCCAATCACACAACACCTTCTTTTGTTCTTTATTCAAAATGAATGAATCCATTTTTCGCTGTTTAGAACAAACTGTCAACATGTCCTCTTGTGCCTGTGGGGTAAACTTTGTCTTGTTTTACACATCCATCACCGTGTGAATCAGTTGCTCGAAAAAGTTTTTCTCGATATGCATTACATCAAGGTTATGACGAATTAATAGTGTTCTCCAATAAGGAAGTTCCCAAAAAATGCTTTGTTTCCACCACCCAACTCGAGAAACTTTTACCGAGTCCAATTCAGCTTTACTTGCATCCACAACTTTGGGAAAATGCTTCACACAATCCCACACTTCTTCACCCGTTAATCTCGTAGCAGCAAAATCTTTCTCAACTCATCCTTTTCGAAAATTAACTTTATCTTTGCGGAAAACATGATCAGGTTGTAAAAACTGTCTATGACAATCAAACCAACTCCATTTTTTACTTTTATAAAGCCAAAACGACTTAGTCTCCTTCTCCATACAATATGGACACGCATGTTCACCAGCAGTTGAACAACCCGATAACATGCCGTAAGCAGGAAAGTCATTGATAGTCCATAATAGTACGGCTCTAAGATCAAAGTTCTGCTTTCTAGAGACGTCGTATGTTTACAACCCTGTCTCCCACTGTTTCAACTCGCGAATTAACGGTTGTAAATAAACGTCAAGGTGTTTTTTGGGACTCGACGGACCGGGTACAAGTAATGATAGAAACATAAACTGTCTTTTCATACATAGCCAGGGTGGTAAATTGTATGATGGAGTGAGCATTACCTGCCAGCAGGAGTACGACTTTCCGTATTGCCGAAAGGTGCGAAACCATCGGTACAAAGACCAAGTCGAACATTTCGAGGCTCACTTGCAAAAGAAGGATGAATGCGATCAAAATGTTTCCAAGCCTCGCCGTCACTTGGATGAGACATTATCCCGCTGACACGTGGATTTTCATGATGCCACCGCATCTCTGCCGCAATTAGTTTTGTGGCATAAAGTCGTTGCAAACGCGGTTCTATTGGAAAATAAGTTAAAATATTTTTCCAAGCCCTTTTGCCATTTGCATTCTTTTGTTTTTTATATCGATCTCTACCAAATTTTCTACACTTATCGAGAAGACTATCATCCTCCCAAAACAACATATATACATCCTGCTTCATACGCATCTATCTTGTCATAAGGGAGTTGAAGAGCTTTAAGAATATTTTTGGTTTAATAGAAGTTACGCGTCATAACATGGTTTTCAGGAATAATGTCCCCTATAAATGACGCGATACCATTTACACATTTGTGGGGGTAGATTGTATTCACATTTCAAAGTTACCAACCGTGAAGCTGACTGCAACAAAGAGAGACGACTCCCCTCATACACCGGTTTATTGGCATGTTCCAACATTTTGAAAAAGGTTATTACATAGGATTTGGAGATTCATCAACCACTTCGGCGTCAACATTTTCGATTCTAATTTGATTAATGTTGTCGCACAGCGCATCCTCCACCATATCCCTATAAGGATTGTCAGACCTCTTCTCAACGGGAAAATTCTCACCATGGCACACCCAATCATAATAGTCATCGCAAAAGCCCCAAAGCCCTAGGTGTTTTCGTACTTCTTGTTCGGCTAAACAATTTCTATCTCTACACTTTACACATGGGCACCTAATTTCTTTACATCTACCGTAATCTTCTTGTTTCTTAACATAGTTAATGAATTCTTTAACGCCCATTACAAACTCCTGCCTTAATTTTTTATTACAATCCAATCTTTCATACATCCACGCCCGTTGTACTCTTTTCATTTCAATTCTACATACACGTTTATAATCATTATTATCGACTTAAATAAATATTCAAAACAATAACAACAAGAACTAAAAGTGTACCGAGCTCATGGGGTCCTTATCTCTCCAACCTAAACCCATCTTTGAATCTTTCATACCATTAGTAAATACTAATCATTTAATTAATTGTTATGAGACAAAAATCCGGCAGCAGTTCCCTACAGTTCTCCAAATACACAATGTTGAATGACTTGTCACTCTACATATGTATTCAGAGAACATTAAAGGAACTGTCAACCAAAATTAATCGTCAAATAACAATTAAAATAATAATTAGTATTTACCACCTAAATGGCATGAAAGATTCAAAGACAGTCCCAAAACGGGGACTATTTAAGAATTACACCTAATGTATAATTCTTGAACGGGTACTAGGTCTATCATATATGAACAACACAATTAATCAATAATAATGCAAACTTAAACATAAAAATAAACACAAAATGCCTTAACAATAATTTTAACAATGACAATTAAACATAAATTATACTTTTATCATAAAACTATACTAACATAAACTATACTAATTATACTATATTAACATAAATTATACTAACATAAAACTATACTAATTATACACTACTAACATAAAATTATACTAACATATATAAAACATATATAGTATATTAATAATTATACTATATTAATAATTAAATTACAAATTACCACCTATTATGTTCCCCTTTTTACAAATTACCACCTATTATGTTCTACTTTACAAATAACCACCTACCTTTCATATTTATTCCCACCAGTTTCACTTTTTTTACGTTTTATTGACGGTCTTGTTAAATTATCGACCCGACTTCATTTAATCGTCTTACGAAAATTTACAATGACCATAATACCCTTACTCATCAAACTACATCTTCTTACTTCTTTAACCAAACACAGTCTATACTCACAAAAAAAACGACTCAACTTATATATACAATTGGGGATTTCATGTTAGAACCCTAGAAATCAATCCTCTCAAATCTTCACTCAATTTCACTGGATCAATTCAACTAGTTTTTAATCCGTCTTTCAACTGAGTTTGCAGGTAAGTTAATTTCAATCCTTTTCGTTCTTCCATGTTGCTTGCATTTGTCTTTTAACTGATGATTTCAAGACATGTATGTGGCAAACTTTCATATCTATCTAATTACCATCTTCTTTATTTTCCAATAAAAACTCTTGCTTTTTTATTTGCAAAAAAGTTCTCAGTTATACATTGTAAGAAGATTTATCCCTTTTTGAAGTGCTGCATCTTTTCTAATTTGACATTGGATTAGACATATTACTATGTCTTTTTTTTCATCTCAAAGATTGCACTAAACTTAGAAATAAGACATGGTTCCGCCACTGCCACTGAAATGCACCTGCTACATACTGAACACACACATACCTGCATGTTTTGACCTTGCTACATTGTTACACTTAGAGTGAGAAGATGTTAGCATGAAATTGTAAAAGAGCTACTCAGTTGAAAGATAAATGCAAGCAACATGGAAGAACGAAAAGGATTGAAATTAACTTACCTGCAAACTCAGTTGAAAGACGGATTAAAAACGAGTTGAATTGATCCAGTGAAATTGAGTGAAGATTTGAGAGGATTGATTTCTAGGGTTCTAACATGAAATCCCCAATTGTATATATAAGTTGAGTCGTTTTTTTTTTTGAGTATAGGTTGTGTTTGGTTAAAGAAGTAAGAAGATGTAGTTTGATGAGTAAGGGTATTATGGTCATTATAAATTTTCGTAATACAATTAAATGAAGTCGGGTCGATAATTAAACAAGACCGTCAATAAAACGTAAAAAAAGTGAAACTAGTGGGAATAAATATGAAAGGTAGGTGGTTATTTGTAAAGTAGAACATAATAGGTGGTAATTTGTAAAAAAGGGAACATAATAGGTGGTAAATTGTAATTTTTTCTAATAATTATAACAATTTAAAGGAGGGAGGGAAAGATGGGGTGGGGCCAGTGTAGCACGGGGCAGGGAGGAGGTGGTGCCGGCAGGGAGGGCAGGATGGTGGGGCCGACAGAAGAAGAGAGGAGAGGAATAAGGGAAAGAGAAGAAAGAAGGGAAAGGGGAAAAGGAGGCAAGGGGAGGGGGTAGGTGGCGCCAGCATAGGGAGGGAGGGGGTGGCGCCGGCAAGGGGAGGGGGTGGTGGCGCCGGCAAGGGTAGATCTGAAGCCAATTTAAAGAAGGGGGATAGAGAGAAAGAGGGGCGTACCTATAGGGTAGATCCGGTGGTGTAGGTGCGGCTCCGGTGGTCTGGGGTTGGGTTGGCGCCGGTGGTCTTGGGGGTGGCTCCGGTGCGATGGACGATTTGGTGAAGATTTGAGATTTTATTAAACGAAACACGGGGAGAGAGAGAGAGCGCTATGTGGATATATCAACACATCCTGCGACGGAATTTCCGTCGCAATATATATTAAAAACTTTTGCGACGAAATTTCCGTCGCAATTCCGTCGCAAGGAAACTGTCACCTGTCCTTTTTCAGTTAAAATATCATAAGTCAATAATTTGACCTTGCGACGGAATTTCTGTCGCTAGTTAGCGACATAAATTCCGTCGCAGACTTTCCCGCCATGTGAAATGTCTAGGCGCCATGGCTGAAAACTCTGCTACGGAATTTCCGTCGCAAGTTTGAATTATCGTCGCAGGATCCGTCGCATTGTCTCTTTTGCTACGGTATTTATGTCCGTCGCTAATGAAGCATTTTCTTGTAGTGAATATGGGTCAACTTAATGTTACAACCATGACCTTACAAATGGCCGGCCGTTCTATTAAACACCCTTTGGGAATTTTAGAAGACGTACCGGTTAGAGTAGGGAAATTTTCCATACCAGTTGACTTCGTCGTATTAGATATGGCTGAGGACACCCAAATTCCTATCATCTTAGGATGACCATTCCTCCATACTGCAGGGTCGGTTATAGATGTTAAGAATGGGAGACTTATACTAACAGTGGGAGATGACACTATCACTTTCAACTTAGATAATGCAATGAAACACCCCATGCTAGAAGAGACATGTCATAGGGTTGATATTGTGGATTTGACTGTTGATGACTGTCTTTCTTTGTGTTTGAATAGGGATCCTCTGGAGATCGCCTTAATTTCCAGCACTGCTGAAGCTGGAAGCTCACGGAGTAAGGAAGTAGTTGAGATGGAAAAACTGCTGACACGAGAGGAATGCAAGTTACAAAAAGGTGTATAGCTTAGGTAAACCCCCCTAAGTTACCGAGGTAAAGAAACCTGAACTTAAACCCCTCCCCCTCGTCAGCAGTTTTCCCAGAAGTTCAGTCATGATTATGGTTGTCTGGGTCGTCCGTGGTATACTCCTATCCGACCGGATGCTCCAGTTAGTTGGTTTGGTGGGCCATTTCAGGCCTCTTCTTCTGGTGCTACTCAGAGAGATGATGATGATGATGGTGCTGATGAGCAGTAGTGACAGCTTGTCACTACGGCCCCCATTTTGCAGCTGGTTTGGGGGGGGGGCTATGTCTATACAGCTGGTATTATCTATCCTTGTACTTTCTTTTATTGTATTTTCTTTTAGTTATTTCCCATTTCTTTTTGTTAGTTGTGTCCTTTAGGTTCCTGTTGTTGGTTGTTGTGTGATTGATGTGCTGTTAGCGTCACACTGAGGACACTGTGACATTTAGGTTTGGGGGAGAGTCTTTATTTATGTTGTGTGTTTATTTCCGTTGTGTAAAAAAAATAATAAGAATTGAAAAATTTACAAAATCCAAAAACATGTTATTTTATTAGGTCGAGTCTTGGTGAAGTTGAATAACAATGATGATAATTT
This sequence comes from Heliosperma pusillum, assembly GCA_022085475.1. Classification (NCBI taxonomy): domain Eukaryota; kingdom Viridiplantae; phylum Streptophyta; class Magnoliopsida; order Caryophyllales; family Caryophyllaceae; genus Heliosperma; species Heliosperma pusillum. The sequence goes on from JAIUZE010001791.1 coordinate 28,146, forward strand.
GCATTGTTTCTGCATTTGAATCCCAAATAAGTTGTCCATGTACATTGTTTTGACTTACTACTTTTGAAAACAAAGCTCATAGAACAAGTTTTGACCGTTTTTGACATACCTTATGCTAATTAGATTTGGCCATTTTTAGTTGGTAAACCACTTAAAATTCTGAGGTCTATAGAGCTTCCTACGCCAGGAACATCAATAAACTGGTCTCATTGTCTTTAGGTTTATGAGTGTGATACTCCTTGTGGAATATGTAACATCAAATTGCATAAGTGTGACATTAGTTTCTTGATACTATACGCGTTCATTTGATAAGTACATGAGGAAAGGCGGTTCTTACCGTTCAAATAAGCCTTACATTACCTTTTGTTTAGCCCATTTGAACATTTTTAGCCTATTTTATAACCCATCTAAAAGCAACATTCCTAGAATTAGCCTACCTTATCGCGACAGTCGCAATTGCATGCTTTTCTTGTCTACTTGTCTACTATGGTTGGGTCGGGATTTTTTTAAAAAAAAAAAAAAAAGAATATCAAATGGGTGTAGCAAGTACGTTGGCAATTGTGTCATTTATTCCCTTTGTTGAGAAATGTTATGAAGCAAAAGATATGAAGAAAAAAAAAAGAAAAAAGAAAAAAGAAAAAAAGGGGAACAGAGAAAAAATATATGTTGCTTCATTAAATTGTTCAAGGGATAATGAAAGGGAATATACTAGAGTCTAATGCATATTTAGAAAGCAATATCGATATCTCTCTTGTGTTGTCAAAGTTTAAGATGATTTCTCTAGTCGGGTATTGGTTTGTGCTAGTCTTGTAGAATTGTTTTGGTAAGTGTCGTTGCGACTACCGGTCTTAGCCCCACATTCCCATACGTGTGTTAACACAATCCACTTCTATACCTTCACCCATTAGCCTCCCTTATTGTCTTGATTCATGTACTTTGGTTTTATAGCGAATGCGTGTTAGTTGGGGAAATTACTATCACAATAGAATGCATGCATGTTTCATAAGTTGAGTGAGTGTTTCTATTTCTTTCTATCTTTACAAAACTCGCCCTTACATAAACTTATGAGTGCATGAGTGAATCCGCGAGAATCCGACAAATTGAGTCTTACAAAATTGAAAGGTATTCGGTTTTTGTCTATACTACGGTATCAAGTAAAATCTTGGGACATTAGCTGCGTTTTCTACTTTCCCGTGCCTTTAAATTTTTTTTATTGGTACAACTTGGTCGTTACTTTGTTATAGATATGGATAGATTGGGATTTGTATGTGCATTAACATTAGCTTTGAGTTTTTCATTCACCATTTGTATGTTTGTCCTTGTATAGTGTGAGTGCTTTGCTTAGGGACAAGCAAATGATTGGTTTGGGGGAGTTTGATGATCACTATTTATTTACATATTTTATGCTTCCCTTAGATACATAAGACTCGATTTATTGTCTTTCCTTGCTTGTTTCTATGCTATTTTAGCTAGAATATCGATTATGCCGCTTCTATTATGTTTTAATGCAGATTGGATGAATTTGGAGCTTTTTGAGTTGGTATGGAGTATAGCGGAGTCAGGTCGTAGAAGGTTAGGCACGGGAATCGAGAACAGTGGAGAAGAAATGAAGAAAAACGAAGAAACAAGCCATCTGAAGGATGCTCGATCGAGCAACATCATCTGCTCGATCGAGTCGGGCTGACGTCATTCTCGATCGAGCAGATTCACCTTTGCTCGATCGAGCAACCTAGTGTTTGACAGCTTTCAGATTTTCTAAATTAGTTTTTAGCTAATTAGATTGTTATTATATAAGGAAAACTCGTCTTTCACAATTATGGTACGCTTTAATATTAAAAACTCGAGTTTTGTTTGCTTTGCTACTGGATTGATTCATCAAGACTATTGTTTTTAGTTCAAGCTTGTAATCGGTACTCTTTAATCTTCCTTTGTTATTCAATTAGTTACTTTCTAGTTCTTTAATTATTCTTTGTTAATCCTTTCATTATTGTTAATCATGTTTACTTTCTTTATTATCGTTGTTATTAATATCGTTATGAGTAGCTAAATTCTTATCTAGGGTTGAAAGGGGATCTAGGATTGTTAGAAGAGATTGACTAATTGATTGAATTGCAATAGCATGGTTATCGTTTGATTATCGTTTTAAATCTAGTTGCTTAATTACTGGCCAGGATTAATTAACTAGCCTCGCAAATTAGGATTGACACCGACCGGGTTAAGACTAAGATAGGCTACGATAATTGAATAGATCTCGTTTAATGATAGCGATCGCATGTTAAATTGTTGATCTAAAGGGCATAATTGAATCGACTGATCTTGTGACCTTAGATAACTTTATTGCATGATAGTTTATTACACCCTTACCCTTGAATAATAATCCTAGTGAACCTGAGACTTTAGACTATTACTCTTATTGATTTCAACCTTTTATTGTTATTGTTTGCTATTAGTTTAGGAACACGAATAAAAAAAACCCACGAAATTCTTGCTATAAAAGACGAACCTAGTTTAACATATTAGAATACTACCGCCTCCCTGTGGATTCGATACCTTACTTACCGCTGACTATTAGTTAGTAGTGAATTAGGATTACTTTGATTAAGGTGACGCGACTTTACCCTTATCAATAATTAAAATCTTAACTATTTGTGACACTAAATCGACTTGTAAGCTTGAGTCTTTTATGATGGCTAAGTTTGGTGTCAAGGAATGTGATTCTATCCCTAGTATTGGGTTATCAGGTGGTATTTGACTTTTTTTTTTTGGAAAGAGTCTATCTCCATGACGTTTTCTCTAAAAATCACTTATAAATAAAAAAAAATCATTTCTTGTGAAATCTATGACTTAAGAAAACATGTGAACTTTTGCCTCATTTTTGTTTATGCTCCAGCAACACCTGGTGATAAGTCGAATTTTGGAGTGAATTTCAGAATTTTGTGTTAAGTCTTAATTTGTCTTTCTTCTTGCTAGGGGATTTTAACGAGATTAATTGCTCTGGTGATAAAGAAGGCGGTGCAAAGGTAACCAATGCGCGTTGTTTAGGATTAAATAACTTTCTAAGCAATACTAGTTTTGTAGATCTCCCTTTTTCCGATAATTTTTTTACGTGGAGAAAAAATAAATGTTGGTCCGAGAATATATATGAAAGTATAGATAGGGCTCTAGCATCTCCAAATTGCCTCAGTAGTTATCCAAACATGGAATTTCTACACCATGCCTTCACTAGTTCAGACCATAGTCCTATTTCTATCAAGTTTCATGACCATAGTTATAAGAAAGCCCCTCCTTTTCATTTTAAACTTATGTGGATGCTCCGTAATGACTTTAGTAAGTTAGTCAAGAGTTTTTGGCATTGCAATACCAATTCTCTGGGCCTTATATGTTTTGTCTTACCCAAAAATGTAAATTTCTAAAGCAAAAGGCAAAAATGTGGAATCAATATACTTTTGGGAATATCTTTCGGCAACTTTCCACTACTGGAAATAGGTTGAAAAATGTACAAAAGAAACTAAGTTCATCGCATTCAACGGGTTTAGAATAGCACAACTTAAATGGTTAAGAAAACGGGATGCTCTTCTTGATTATAAACGCTTGTACTGACAACAAAAATGTCGTATAGACAAAGCAAATTTTGGAGTTAAGAATACCAAGTTTTTTCAGATTCATGCCACCATAAGACGTAGTAAAAATGGCATTAAGAATTTTATCAATAAGGATGGTGCATGTAAAACTGACAGAACTTATTAAGCATGAAATATCTAACGAGTTTAAACTTAGATTTACAAGGAATCATTTTTGTAACTTTGAGACAGATAAAGACTTTAATGCTATTAGCGGGTTAATTAAATAAAGACAACATGTTTCTTAGTAGTGATATTAGTAAATAAGAAGTTAAACAAACTGTGTTTAGTTTAGATGTTAATAAAAGTCCGGGTCAAGGTGACTTCCCTGCAAATTTCTTTAAGAAATACTGCGATATTGTAGGAAATTCAGTCACTAAAACAGTTATAGCTTTTTCTCACTCGGATAAACTACTAAAAGAAATAAATCATTCCTTCATTGCTTTGATTCCGAAAATTGATAATTCTCGATCAGCAAACCACTTTCGACCGATTAGTCTCTGTTCAACAATTTATAAAATCATTTAAATTTTTTTAGCAAATCACCTTCGTAGCGTATTACCTAAGGTTATACACCCGTTTCAAGGTGCATTTACACCTTATCGATTTATTCAAGATAATATCCTTTTAGCACATGAGATTTTCAATTCCTTCAAGCGTAAAAATGGTAAAGGTGGGTGGATAGCAATTAAACTAGACATGGAGAAAGCATATGACCGACTATAATGGAGCTTTATAAAGGAAACTTTGAAGCATATGGGTTTTAGCCCTATTTGGACTTCTTGGATCATGGAATGTATTAAAACTGTCTCTTTCTGATCAGTTTTAGTAAATGGAACACCTGGTGATGTTTTTGTCCCTACTCGAGGTATTCGACAAGGAGACATTCGGTCTCCATATATATTTATTATGTGCGCTGAGGTTGTAGCACGATCTTTACAAAAAAAATTAGTGATCTTCGTTCTAGTGATATTGGATTTAGAATTGGAGTTGGAATAGAGAAGATTCATTTTCTAACTTTTGCTGATGACACAATCATTTTGGTTAAAGCCTATGTTTGAGGCTGTAAAACTATTAAGTCTATTCTAGATAATTTTTGCATGATATCGGGTCAGTTTGTGAATTTTAACAAATTAACTTTTCAATGCACTAGAAATATTGACCGGTCTCTTCGTGAGTCTTTTAGGGGTATTCTTGGTATGAATGAGGAAGCTCATTTGGGTAAGTATTTAGGATTGCCTTTAATTGACAGCAGAGTGACTAAAAATACTTTTGAAAGTATTATTGAATCTGCTCGTACTCAATTATCAAAATCGAGAGTGAATTATGTATCACAAGCTGGAAGATATGTTCTTATTAATGTGAATTTAGCTGCCAAGGAAACTTTTTAAATGCAAAGTTTTCTTCTTCCATCATCTGTCCATAACAGATTAGACAAAATTAATATAAATTTTCTATGGAATAAGAACCCTTCCCAGCATACCCCTAACTTGATTGGTTGGCATAAAGTGTGTTTACCAAAATGGATGGGTGGATTATGTATTAAAAATTCAGAAGCAGCTAATAAAGCTCTACAAATGAAACTTTTATGAAAAATTCTTACAGATAAAGAAAGTATTTGGGTCAAGGTGATAATTAAGAAATACTTAAAAAATTGCACATGTTTTGAACATAAACCTAATTCAAATAGTTCTTGGCAATGGCGTAAATTCATGAGTCTTCGAAATCGTTTTAGGAAAGGTTTAAGATGGCAAATTGGCGATGGTAGGAGCGTTGATTTTTTGTCTGATAATTGGGTCTCTTCTTACCCTCTTCTTACTACCACCGATGTTTCTAGTAATAATCCCGATTTCAATCTTTTGGTTAGAGATTTCATTACCCCGGATAAGCAGTGGGATGTATGTAAATTATCCGCCTTAGTAAATAATGATATTGTCAATTAGATATTTAATAATATATATTCCTCTACCTCACAATGAGATTCTGGATACTCTCTTTTGGAGGCTATCAGTGGGCGAAAATGTTTCTACTAAAACCGCTACATGGCTAGCACAAGGTTTGGTAGATCAGAATTTTAATAAATGTGAATTATACTGGATTTGGAACCTCAATATTCCTCCAAAGTTAAATTTTTTTTCTTTGGAAATCTTGTGTTGATGGTTTGCCAACTAAAAATAGACTACTTAGAAGTCATATTAATGTCCCGCCTCACTGTGTTTTCTGTAATTATCATCTTGAGAGCAAAGATCATTTCTTTTTCAACTGTCCTGTAATTTTTTCGATTATCAAAGATTTGGGCATCATTAGTTTTAATAATTTTTCTGCAAACTTTAATAATGATTCGAGTCAAAACTTTGTAATGAAGCTAAACTCTTTCAAAGCCTACATTCTAAAACTTGATTTCACTAACATTGTTTTTATATGGTGGAATGCATGGTTTTTTTTAGAAATGACATTATTTTTAGTAATGTTCAAATTAACATTATTAAGCTTACTCTTTTATGCAATAATAGCATTGAAATTTGGATTAAGACTAGAATGAAAGATCTTAATAATCCCGATAAAGGAAGTAGATAGAGAAAATGTTGAGAGAGAAACCAAAATCCCTAGAAAATTGGAAATTGGTCTTGAATATTGACCTCTTTCACCAGCTTCTTTGCATTTACTCTTTCTCATTCTACAAAACCATCTTCTTTCTTTTTTCCATCCATTTCTTAGTTTTATGTTGATTTCTAGTAGATTATCAACTATTTATCCATTTCTTGGTGTTTACCTTCTTAAAGACTTAACTTAACTTTGCCCTCCAATTTAGCCTAGGAGAGCATTTTACCGTCATTTGTCTATGATATAGAAGGTTTAATCAAGAATTTAAACAGGAAAAAAAATTCAATGTTGATTATAGCAAATCAATGTTGGTATAAGAATTGCAAGCTTATTTGAATGTATTTTGAGTATTTTTTCTTTTGTATGGGGTTATAAGCAAATCTATTGTTTTGTTCATTTTATGCATTTGGGGCTTCTTATCTTTTCCTTTGGCTATTTTTCAGTGGAGTTGTTCTTTTGAGTTTGGAAATTATTTTATCTCCATATTACAGTTAGCTCATTATGAAATCCATGATGACTTGTGCTTAATTTTTTTTATCGCCTGGGTTTCGATTTCTTAGTCTTTCTTGTGGAAAGTCGTGTTTTTTGTGCCCTTTCTTTATCAATCGTTGATTTTCTTTGACTGTTTCTCATCCGCAAGGATGTTATAGGTTGATATATCAACCTAATTTCCTTACCTTATAAAAAAACTCTGATAAAGACGATTCAGTAAGAAATACTTTTAGTAATATAGAAGAAATTTATTGGGAGAAGCCTATAAACGGTTTTTTAAACTAAAATTTGACGGATCGAATATCAATGGGAATAAGGTTGCTTTAGGATATGTCCTTAGAGATTACATCGGTGAACTGATTTTGTTTGGAGCTAAAACTTATGGATCTAATAGTATTCTTGTTGCAGAAGCTCTTGCACTAAAAGATGGTACTATAGCTGCAAAATATTTGGGAATTTCAAAGTGAATAATTGAAGGTATAATTTATGTGCTATCAAATCGATTCGTAGCACTTGGCAAATTCCATGGAAAATTTCAAGTATTGTCAAAGATGTGAAGTTGGATCTTCTCTGCTTTGAGGAAGTGAGACTTCAACATTACTTCCGAGAGGCCAACAAAGTCGCTGACTATATGGCCTATGTTGGGCACTCTTTCGAGGTGGTTTAAAAGTCATTGGCCACGACTTACCTCTCTCATCCGAAAGGATGAAATATGTTGGTCATATCGTAGAGGATCGATCTAGTTTTCTTACCTTATTAAAAAAACACATTTTATGACGCAATCGTTGTACAAAAGACTACAATAGTCCCTTATACCCTTCGCTCCTTCGAAAGTTTGGGGTGTTGGTGAGAGAGACAACAATCAAGACGCGAAGTGAAGGGGGATAAAAATGGGCGGAATAACGGTCGACGTTTGGAGATGGGTGGTGAAGGGTTGTCCGGTGGTGGCTGTTGGGAGGGTTATGTATGTAGATATTTTTTTTTTCAATTTTTTTTGTGATAAATGAGAGGGGTACCCTCAGAATAAAGAGAAAATTTTTACGGGATTTAATAAAATGGTGTCCGGGATTTAGCATATCCGAAATTGAATTTAACAAAGCTTCGAAAACACACTTGATCTAAAAAGAAAGCATTTTTAAAATAATGCTGAAAAAAATTAAAATTTATCGTTTTGGGTCGGAATAAAAACTATTTATCAAAATGGTGTCCACGTAGGCTCGGACTTCGCGAACCAATAACACGGAAGAGACACGCCATTGCCAATGGCGTGTCTTTAATCTACATATGAGGCAGAAGGTCTGGAAATGTTGCAATAGAAACACGCCAATCTGAATGGCCTGTTTCCTTCACAAGACACGCCATTTGCATTGTCGTGTCTATACAGCGTTATTTTTTGACACATGCATCAATACATGAGGTTCTTATATATGACACAAGGGAAACACGCCATTCGGATTGGCGTGTTTCCTTCACAAGACACGCCAATCCGAATGGCGTGTCTCCTGTCTAGCTTTTTTTTTATAAAAACAAACGCCTCCTCTTCAATTTTGACACAATTTCATTAACAGCAAAAACGGTTCGACAATTTTGACGACAGAAACCATTGTTTTTATAAAATTAAAAACGAGTTTTCACACAACATAGAAGCACAAGGGGTTTCGGACTTAGTCTAATTACTAAAATATCTGTTACATTTAACTGCATTTTCTAGAAACTATTACAACTGCTCCAAGTCTTCTTTTTTCCACGAAGATGAGACCAAAACCGCTTTCCTTTTGAAGGCTCCGGGGTTCCTTGTTCATTGATGGGCGACATTGAAGTATTGGTGCGCCTTGAGCGTCGTCTGCACTCTTGCAAGGTCTCATTGTCATCCTCTGACTCTTGAACCCTTGTTGAACCTTCTTCCCTTTCTTACCTTTCTTGGCCTCCTTGCGTCGGTTGATCAAATTCATGAAGAATATGCGAATAACCGACATGTTCAAGATATTGGGAAGAGTAGTCCCAAATGTTAGACATAAGGGAACGGTAATGAGGGGACACCTCTTGAAGCATCGCTTGTATCTCCGTATCGCATGTCCTATGGACATTGGCTAACCCGTAAGCCTGAAACAAATTAATCGTCTGAAACTTGTTACAAGTACATGTTCTCTTTGACAAATCAACGGTGTGCAAATGGCTACCACATGATACATTTCTTTAACCTCTACGTGTTGTCACTTGATACAACCCTCCAGCATGGTTAAAAGATACAACATTGTGGTATGCTCCTTTTTTGCAATTTTCCTCTAACAATTGTGTGATTTTACTATTATAATGTCCCGCAATAAACGTTTCCTTGCCTCCTCACGACGGTCAACAAAATACGCATTGAATCTAAAAAATATACATTGCACAACTGCGGTGATGGGAAGAAGACGTGCTCCTTTAAGCATATTATTTAATGCCTCCGCCAAGTTTGTAGTCAATATGCCATACCTACGACCACCATCGTGACGAATTGACCACTTCTCTATTCCTATTTCAACTACATAATGTTGTGCATCTCTATTTATCTCACCTAGACGACCAAATCCAATGTCAAACTTCTTTTCTTGAAATTGCATAGCCGTTAACCAAAACATAATTTTGACTTGTACATTCCTAAATCTAGTGTTAACATTTGAAGCCAAATACCGAATGCAAATCCTATGAAAAGCATAAGGCTCCTCCCACCCACTACCAATTTCACTCATTGCTTTCATTATCCCCGCATGTCTATCGACTATGACACACAACCCACTTCTTTTGGTAACAAACAGTCTTATGCAAGTCATGAACCAAGGCCAACTATCGCTATTTTCAGATTCAACTATAGCAAAAGCAACACGGAAAATCTGGTTATTGACATAGCTGTCAAAATTGTTCATTTGAACTTCCCGTACAAGTGTGTTCCATCAATGGTTAAAACTGGCCGACAATGTTCAAACCCTTCAATGCATGGTTTAAAAATGCCCAAAAAACACGCTTGAATATATGCACATTTGAGTCTCCTATGGGTGTGGTTGACCATTGGACTATTGTACCCGGATTAGATTTTTTAAACCGTCAAGGAGTGTTGAGACTTGTTATTGGAGACGTTCGATAACTAGTTTTCTCATTTATTGATGCGAAAATGTATATTTTTAAGTCTTTGACTTGGGACGTCGATGTTCTTAACGGCCGACGAGAACCTTCCGTTCCATTGATAAGATTCTATATTTATATTACAAGTATATTTTTAACAGTTTTGAAATAGACCTACATATATGTTACGTTCCTTCTTCTAAGTTTCGAGGACGAAACTTTTTAAAAGGAGGGGTGATTGTAACAACCCGAAAAGTACCCGATTTTTCTAGTAAAATATTTACTAACACTTTTCAGTAGAACTTAAGTTTTTAAAATAGGAATTTTTGTTCCGAGTCTTATTTTGAAATTCCGCGTTCGTATTTGGAATTTTTGAAGGATTCCATGAAAAGACCGTTTTTAGTCATCTTTGACTTTTCTTGACTTTTAAGTCGTCTTTGACTTTTCCTTGACTTTTTAAAGTCGTCATTGACTTTTTATTGACTTTTAAGTCGTCCTAAACTTTTCTTGACTTTTAAGTCATCTTCGACTTTTCTCGACTTTTCAGTCAACTTTGACTTCCGTTGACTTTTTCCCGACTCGTCTCATAAGTATGAAGACCGAAATTTTATTTCAAAAAATAATATTTTTGATTTATTTTTATTTAGATTTATTAAGATTTATCATAATTTAATATTATTATTTTGAATTTATTCGGAATTTAAAGAATACCGTTTACGGTTTTTAACCAAACGTCATTTAACTATTCCCGACGCATCGTAATGCGCGCAACAAAATCGAAACTCGACTTTGGCATGAGTCACACGCACATGTCATCGTTTTCCACTCACATTAGATATTTTAATTCTTTTGATTAAACTAATAGGAATATCTTAGATATTTTCAGCTTTATCGATCCGTCAACGGAAATTACGCAAATCGTTTACAAAACTGACCCGACAGTCACCATATCACACGGTTTTTCCTCTCTCTTTGACCTTGATAATTTCTTTCTTTTCATTACAATAACATAATATCTTGATATTTAATTCAATTAACTTAATATCTAATTAATTACGGTAATATAATTATTATACCGGGTCAATTCCATAACAACAATTTCAAACCCAACTCACTATTTTGCTCTATAAACTCACGGCTCACACACTCCACTTTACTTACAAACAACTTTTCATTTTTCAACAAATCAAATTAAGATCAAAATATCACTTTCTTTAATCGTTCCTGAGCGTTCTTCGCGTTCTTCATCCGTTCTTCATCGTTCTTGAGCAAAACCTTCATAAAACCTTCATTTCTTAATTAAATCCGTCCTAACTAATATTTCTAGGACCTCCTCTTCGCTCCCCATCTTCAAGTACGTTTTATTT